>PVIR01025762.1:0-24591 GCA_004026965.1 Petromus typicus | reverse complement strand
TCACATTCTGTGGAACTGAAGTCGAGTTGGGGGACACTCGAGAGCTAGAGTCAGAGGGCTCAGCAGGAGCAGCCTCGGTCACCAGGGGCACAGGAGATCCCTCTGCCCACACTGAACTTCCTTCTCTGACTGAGTCTCTGAGGAATCTACTTCATCTGTAATTTTGTGCAAGTCTTGTTTAAGAAATACCAGTTAGGATGGTGGGGTTGCAGCTCACTGACTTCCGGGGCGGGCCGGAAGAGCGCCCAGGGAGTGAGTATCACAGTGGACAGCGCCACGGAAGCGGTGGTTGGCGTCATTGCATCCGCACCAGAGTTGGAGCTTCCTGGCCTCCAGGCCCGCGCCGGAAGAGCGCCCAGGGACTGAGTATAACAGCAGGCAGCGCCGCGGAGGCGGCGGTCTGCGACATTGCACTCGCGCTGGAGTTGGAGCTCAGTGGCCTCCAGATCCACGCCGGAAGAGCACCCAGGGACTGAGTATAACAGCGAGCAGCACCGCGGAGGCGGCAGTCGGCGCCATTACAGTCTCTCCGGGGTTGGAGCCTGCCGGCAAGAGCACCAAAGGACTGAATATAACAGAGGGCAGAGCCAGGGAAGGGGCAGCAGGAGCCATCGCAGCCAAAGAAAGCCAGAGTCTGCTTTTCTCCATATCAACTGCAGAAGCACATCCAGGGACTCTGTATTGGTGAATAGGTGGGCCTGCTAGAACGTCAGCCAGTACCATTGCTGCACAGGGCCTGCAGCCTACTGGCCTCCCGGCCAACTGCACAAGCGAGCCCAGGGACTCTATATTGGTGAGTAGGCGGGCCTATTGGAACCTCAGGCAGCGCCATTGTAGCAGTGCAGGAGCCAGAGCCTTCCTGCCTCTAAGCAGATGGGAGGTGTTCTGACCGTATTGTTTGAGAGCTTCACATGGTGTGCCAGAACTAGGGGTTTTTCTTTAAGTCCCAATACAAACTGTAAAGAACAACCCAGGAAACACCGATATTTTAAGGTTCCTACATATTAGGAGGAAAGAGATTTCCAATGAACATTGCCAGAAAACAGGGCAGGTACAAAGCCAAAAACAACAGCAATGACAGAAACTCAGAGATAATGAAACACTCAAAGTCTCAAATACAAAGGTCCTCACCTCAAGGTAACACAGGGGGAAGGGAAATACAGAAGTTTGCAAGCCAGTCTCCAGGGTTCTCGGAAATGGTAATCAAAGCAGATATAGTAAAATGGAAATCAGAACTGATCTCTGAGATGAAAGCAGAGATACTGGACACAGTCAACACTATGATTAACAAAGCTAAAGAAGAAATCATCGAGTTGATAGAATCCAAGATAGCAAAAGCAATGAAACCTTTTAAACACCTACAAGCAGAAGTCCAGGAAATTAAGAAAGAAAGTGAAAGTTTACACAATGAATATGGCAGAAGACCGAATTTCAGACCTAGAAGACAGGATCTCAACCAATGAACAGGAAAGGCATAATCTATGGAAAAAAGCAAGGGATAATGAAAAACCAATCCAACAGCTCCTAGATGATTCAAAGCAGAATAACATAAGACTGATTTGAGTCCCTGAGGAAGCAGGAGACAATGCTAAAAACATTAAAAACTATTCACAGAGATAATGGCAGAAAACTTCACAGGAAAAGGAAAATAATTGGACATACAAATATATGAAGCATATAGAACTCCGCACGCCCGTGACATGAAAAAATATACACTTAGACATATAAAAGTTCCAGGTATCAAAAAAAAAAAAATGAAATACTAAAGCAGCCAGAGAAAAGAAAACAGTAACATACCAAGGGAAGCCCGTCAGGATCACAGCTGACTTTTCATCTCAAACACTCAATGCAAGAAGAGCCTGGAGTGAAGTCTTTCAAGCCCTAAAAGAAAACAACTTCCAAGCCAGACTGATGTATCCCGCAAAACTATCCTTCAAAATTGATGGGGAAATAAGATACTTCCATGACAAAGAACATCTGAAATACTTCACACATGCAAAACCAGTGCTCCAAAACATTCTAAAGATTATCTTGGAGAAAAATAGGGAAAGTTACAAATCCATGAGACCTAACCGAATTAACCCATGGGACCAAACAAGAAACTGATGGAAAAAGGGCAAAAGTAGAATAACAGAGCCAAGAACAGGAAAACATGGCAGCACTAAGTTTGCCTCTATCAGTCATAACCATTAATGTCAATGGATTCAACAAGACAATTAAGAGATACATACTGGCAAAGTGGATCAAAAAGCAAGATCCTACAATCTGCTGCATACAAGAAACACACATAATTCAGAAAGAAACCCATGGACTGAAAGTAAAGTCCATGGAAAACAATACTCCATGAGACAGGAAACAGCAAGAGAGCAGGAGTGGCAATTTTATTTGCAGACAGAATAGACTTCAAACCAGAACTGATAAAGAGAGATAAAGATGGATACTAACTTTTAGTACAGGGAAAAATCCAAGAGAAAGAAATCACAATCTTAAATATCTATGCTCTGAATTCTAATGCACCCCACTATATAAAACAAACATTAATGGACATGAAAAACCAGATAAACTCCAATACAATAATAGTAGAGGACCTCAATACCCCACTGTCACAAAGAGACAGATCTACTGGACAAAAAGTCACTAAGGAAATCCTTGAGCTCAACCAGACTCTTCAGAAAATGGACTTAATAGATGCCTACAGAGTATTTCACCCCACAAAGTCAGAATTTACATTCTTCTCAGCTGCTCATGGACCATTCTCCAAAACAGACCATGTGCTGGTTCACAGAACAGGTTTAAGCAAATATAAAGGGACTGAAGTTATCCCTTGTATACTGTCAGACCATAGTGCCCTGAAATTGGAGCTGAATAGCAAAGGAAAGCCCAGGATCCCCACAAACACATGGAAACTGAACAATATTCTGCTGACCAACCAATGGGTCACAGAAGAAATTAGAGAAGAAATTGAACAGTTCTTATAACTAAACTATAACCCCAATATAACATATAGAAATTTATGGGACACAATGAAAGCAGTTCTACAAGGAAAATTCATAGCAGTGAAGGCCTACATCCAGAAAATAGAGCAAGCACAAATAAACAATTTAATGTTGAACCTCCAGCAACTAGAAAGAGAGGAGCAAGACAAACCCAAAGTTTGCACTAGGCAAGAAATTATAAGGATCAGGGCAGAAGTTAATGCAATAGAAACCAAGAGAATGATTCAAAAAAATCAATGAATCGAAAAGTTGGTTCTTTGAGAAGATAAACAAAATTGATAGACCATTAGCCAACCTTATTAAACAAAGGAAGGAAAAGGCTCATATCTATGCTATGAGGAATGAGAATGGAGAAATTACTACCGACCCAGAGGAAGTCCAGAGGATAACAAACACCTACTTTGAAAATTTATACTTTAATAAAATGGAAAATGTAGAAGAAATGGATATATTTCTCGACACATATAAACTTCCAAAGCTGAATAAAGAAGATATAAAAATGTTAAAGACTCCAATATCAATCTGTGAATTTGAAATGTAATTAAAAACTTGCCGACAAAGAAAAGCCCTGGGCCTGATGGTTTTACTGCTGAATTCTATAAAGCTTTTAAAGAAGAGTTAGTGCCTCTACTTCTTAAACTCTTTAATGAAATTGAAAGTGAAGCAGTACTCTGAAACTCATTCCTGGAAGCAACCATTACCCTAATTCCAAAAGCTGAGAAAGACCCAACCAAAAAAGACAACTACAGGCCAATATCCCTAATTAACATCGATGCAAAAATCCTCAATAAGATACTGGCAAACAGAATACAGAGAATTATCAAAAAGATTATACACCCTGACCAAGTTGGATTCATCCCAGGGATGCAAGGATGGTTAAACATACATAAATCAATCAATGTTATACACTGTATTAACAGACTCAAGGACAAAAACCATATGGTTATCTCAATTGATGCAGAAAAAGTGTTTGACAAAATACAACACCCATTTATGTTCAAAACCCTACAGGAGATTGGAATAGATGGTCTGTATCTCAAACTAATAAAAGCTATCTACAAGAAACCGTCAGCCAGCATCATACTAAATGGTCAAAAATTGAAACCTTTCACACTAAGATCAGGAACAAGACAAGGATTCCCTCTCTCACCACTTCTGTTCAATATAGTTCTTGAAATATTAGTCATAGCATTTAGGCAAGAGAAAGAAATAAAAGGAATAAAGATAGGAAAAGAAGAAGTTAAATCGTCATTATTTGCTGATGACATGATATTCTATCTGGAGGATCCTAAAAACTCAATTAAAAAACTACTGGACCTAATCGCCAAATTTAGCCACGTAGCTGGTTACAAGGTCAACGTTCAAAAATCAATAGCCTTTGTATACACAAACAGTAGGCCCACTGAGATAGAAATTGGAGAGTCAGTCCCTTTCACAATAGCACCCAAAATAAAAAAATCTAGGAATCAATCTAACAAAGGAGATGAAAGATCTCTACTCTGAAAACTACAGTACTCTGAAAAAGGAGATAAAAGATGATATCAAAAAATGGAAAGACATACCTTGCTCCTGGGTAGGAAGAACCAATATTGTTAAAATTGCTATACTCCCAAAACTACAGATTCAATACAATCCCAATTGAAATCCCAATAGTATATTTCACAGATCTAGAGAAAAAAAAATCCAAACTTTCATCTGGAACCACAAAAGACCTATAATAGCAAAGGCAATTCTAAGCAACAGGGACATGGTGGGGGGTATTACAACTCCAAAGCTGAAACTATACTATAAAGTCACCATGATAAAAACTGCATGGTACTGGCAAAGTAACAGGCCTGAGGATCAATGGAGTAGACTAGAAGATCCAGAAACTACTCCAGATACACTGAGCCACCTCATCTTTGACAAAGGAGCCAAAAATCCTCAATGGAGGAAAGATAGCCTCTTTAACAAATGGTACTGGAAGAAGTGGGCTTTAACTTGCCAAAGACTAAAGCTAGACCTAGCTCTTTCACCGTGTACCAAGCTAAAATCAAAGTGGATGAGACCTAAGTATTAAAACAGACACTCTAAACCTGCTGCAAAACAGGTTAGGTAAAACCCTTGAAGACATTGGCTTAGGGAAAGACTTCTTGAACAAAACCTCTATAGCACAGGAATTGACAGAAGAAATCAGCAAATGGGACCACATTCTTTTAAAAAGCTTCTGCACAGCAAAGGAAACCACCAACAGTGTAAAAAGACAACCAACAATGTGGGAAAAAAAAAATCTTCACCAGCTCTTCCCCAGACAAAGGGTTACTATCTAGAATATATAAAGAGCTCAAAAAAAAAAAAAATCAACCCACCCAAATTTAAAGACCCAATTCAAAAATGGGCATCTGAAATGAACAGATATTTTTCAGAGGAAAAAGTAAGAGCAGCTAAGAAGTATATGAAGAAATGCTCAACATCATTAGTCATTTGAGAGATGCAGATGAAAACAACACTGAGATTTCATCTCACTCCACAAAGAATGGCTGCCATGTCAGAATTAGCCAGCAACAAATGTTGGTGAGGCTGCAGAGAAGAAGGAACCCTTCTCCACTGTTGGTGGGACTGTAGATTCATACAACCCCTGTCGAGATCAGTTTGGAGATTCCTCAAAAAGCTAGGATTGGAGGTCCCATTTGACCCAGCCATAACTCTGCTAGGTATATAAACAAAATAATTAAAAGACTCATATCACAGTGACATATGTGCACCCATGTTTATAGCAGCCCAATTTGTGATTGGTAAATCTTGGAAACAATCCACATGTCCATCAAGTTGAGACTGGATATAAAAAGCTGTGGTTCTTCTACAGAATGGAGTATTACTCTGCCATAAAAAATGATAAGCTTGAATCATTCATACTTAAATGGACATACTTTGAGGATATCCTCATAAGTGAAATCAATAGGTCACAGATAGGTAAATATTGCATCTTTTCTCTGGTATGAGAAAATGAAGATGTAAATGAGTCCTAGCATTGTATGTTATATATTGTGAAATAGAAAATACTCAAAGTGAAATAGGGTGAAGGGGGAAAAATAATGAGATTATAACAAAAAAGAAAAGAAACAAATTTTATGTATGGTGGGGGTGGTAGGGTGGGTAGGGCTATGGGAAAAAATGAGAATTAAGTTGTTTCTTATACTGGTACAAATTCCCACTGTAGAGTGCAATCATGACATATATATGTAATGTACCAATAAAGATTTCAATTTGCAATTTCTGCAATTAAATCCACTTGGTAGAGTGACTGGTGTGTACCCCTGGGTATTGTTAATTTCTGGTTTTCTTTTGTCCTCAGCATAGTCAGTGTGATTTGGTCAGTGTGAAAGATGTCTGTACAGCCCTCCTCAGAACCAGGCCATCCAGCCACCTGGCCACCCTGCAACTTGCTGGCATGGCCTGTGCTGGTCTGCATGTCAGACTGACAGAGAGCTCACAACACTGACTCCAAGAGTGTAGAGAAGCTTTGCTGCAGGGGTCACAGCCATACAGGGACCCCTGTGCTTCAGTTAGTCTTCCTTTGGACTAAAAGAAATGTTGCTTGCACTAAATCCTAAATTTCACTGAACACAGATTTAAAGGTTCACTATGTCCCTGACACCAGGAGGCAGGTTGCAGCATGGTGTTAGGGCCCTAGAATCAGCGCGAGAATCAGCAGCACTGGAATCTGTCTCTCCTCCTGGTCAACGCCAAGGGAAGCACTATGTGCTGATGGGCTCTGGGTGTGCAGCCACCGCGGCCAAGCCAGAGGGCCATGCTCTTCCTGCTGATGGCCGGGGTGTGACTCAGGCCCTGGCACATCAGAGAGTGGGGAGCCTGGGAGTGAGCTGCTCACCTAGGTCCCCCAAACACAGTGATGCCCCAGCTGGTGCCTGGCCCACAGGCACTCTGCTATGATCTGGTGCAGGTGTTTATCTTCATGACTGGAGGACAGAAGGTTGCATTTCCTGGGATCGAGAACTGGAAGGGATCACTGAGAAGGGTTAGGACTGAGGACAATTAAAACACTGATTTGCTCTTCAAGAAACAGGCCTCACTGGCCTCCTTCCTACTTGCATCCACAATCATGTGGCAGTAACTGGGTCCAGAAGGACCTTTCAAGAGGAGTTCTGCCGTCCCCAGGACCAGTTCACTCCATTTCCTTATACATTAATTGCCCCAGCTCCTGGGGAGGTGGCATGCCACATGGATCTGTGGAGGGCACTCGGCCTGCAGTGTGCTTGGCCCAATCTGAGCTCACCAGGCTGTGCCTGCCCAGCTCCCATCCCACACACAACTCTGTCTCCAAATACAAGGTACCACATGCAGCTTGGAGCTGCTTCTCTTAGAGCAACTTCAACCCACCAGTCTCCTAGTAAAATTCATTCGCTTTTGACCTACAAACGCAGTGCTGTTCCTACATGTTGTTTTACAGACTTCTCGATAAACATACTTCTTCCTGCTTTCATCAGTCGTGTATCCTTAGTACTCTATTCAGCTATGAAGAGAGGGGACAATGAAAACAAGCTGTCCAGATAGTTTTGAAATAGTAAGAGATTGTAACAGGGTCCTAAATATACCAGAGCGTTCACACTCTACACACGCATCCTCCTCTTGAGGACAGGCATGAAGCGTGAGCCATAGAGCATTCCTGGGCTTCACATGCTCATCAGTCAAGGGACATGCTTGGAATTAACAGCCGTGTATCTAAGATCTGCAGAGTGTAGCCTAAAGGCGTAATCATGAATGAGCATGCAGATAAAGCTATGAATATATTCATAAAGCTAAAATTTATATTAGCAAGATGATTAGGAACAGCTTCTATTTCCATTAAAAAGGGATTAATTCAATAAATCACAGTAGACAAACACAATGTAATAACACCTATCAACTAAAATGATTTTAGAAGCATATTTAATGCTGTGGAATACAGCTTGCAATTTATAGTCAGTGAACACTACAGATAATAAGGCAAGATACATGGCATGACTCAATTAAAAAATACTTCCATTCCCTGCTTGGGACAATCCCACAACTCTATCCTGATGGGAAAACCTATTAAATGAAAATTTAATCTTATTTGTTTTAATAGGAAAATTATGTTTCCTTCCAATCTAAGCACATAAGTAATTTTCCACAACAGAAAACTTTACCAATTAAACAACAAAGACCAGTTTATGTTTGTACTAAACCAACACAACCGGCCCATGAATTGAGGCAAGAATGGCTTCTGTACTCATAAAAGTGGAGTTGGTGGGCAGAAAGGGAGGGGACTCTCTGTGGTCGATGACTAAAGGCAAAATGAACATACAACTTTGGGGCTCTGGATTGCCACGCATTGAAGCTATACTTAAGATTACAGCAAGAAAATCCCTTCTGGGCCAGTGAAGAGGAAACACGAAAATATCCTCACCGAGGTAAGGGTCAGCCTTGTAGCAATGGGGGTTCTGCAAACAAGGGAATCTGGGGGCTGGGCAGATCTACATTGTTCCCTCTGAGGACATTCGAACAGAACTGCAGTTCCGAGTAGATACGCAAAACTCCCACGTTGAGATATTACTTCTCATAGTGTTTTGATGAAAAAGCAGCTACAATATTTTATAAACGGATGTAACATTCCAGGATCCTCTGTGGTGCTGGCTCTGTGGATCTAGGAGGCAAGGGCAGCCTAAATATTAACCCGATGGATCCAGGTGTTTGCTTCATGGGGTGTTGTACTTCTCTGCGGTCTGATCCCCAGAAGGGGGCTGGAGCCTCGCTGGGACCCAGCTGGAGGAGGAGGATTTCTCATTAGTGCTATTTCCCTGCTCCACTTCCCAAACACCACGATATGAGCAGGCTGGTTTCACTGCACCTCCTCCGTCATGTTCCTCTGTGCGGCTGGCTGGCATGGACTGACTCCTCTAAACTGTGAACCATTCGAAGCTCTCCTCCTTTAATTTGTGGGTGTCTGGTATCATATTTCAGCACGAAAAATGGACTAAAACAGTCTGTAATGCCAGAACCTGGATTCCACAGGGTATGGATGGGGAGAGCTCCTGTTTTCATTTTGTGTAGTTAGCTCTTATAATTGTACACTTTTGTTAGTAAGACCAAAATAAAATGACTACAAAGACTAAAAAATGGCACTTACATATCAAATGTAAATTAATGTTTCCAGAAAGAGTAATATTGATTTTTACATGAAGTACACATTAGTGCTTATAATTCTCTCCAAAAATGTTCATATTGTGCAAAATTTCATGTATTTTTTTCTTTTGGGATTGGGAACAAAGTTCTACAAGCCCCGAATGACAATTATTTACTTCATTCCTGTTTTTATAAGTGTCTCATAAGTAGAAATTTTGCTTCAGTTTTTGGTCTGTTTTGCAAAAAGATTAGAGAAAGAAAAACAATTTAGTTCACTGGAAATAGTCTCTCTTGAACTCCAGGGGGACTGAGACATCATTTTTTTGGAGACAGTGGCTTTCTCTGGAGCCCAGTCCAGTCTGCCTTTCAACAATTCCCATGCTGCTTCACATCCAAGCACATGCATCTGCTAGGGCAGAGCTGGCCTCACCCCAGAGTGTTCCCAGGGCAGAGCTGGCCTCACCCCAGAGTGTTCCCAGGGCAGAGCTGGCCTCACCCCAGAGTGTTCCCAGGGCAGAGCTGGCCTCACCCCAGAGTGTTCCCAGGGCAGTGCTGGCCTCATCCTAGAGTGTTCCTCAACCTTCCCCAAGACACTGTGACCTCTACTGTGCAATGCTACTTTCCCAAGTTGCAGTTACTTTACTGCAAACTCAAAGACTTGGACTATGGGAGCTTGAAGGAATGCAGTTTCCCCTCAAGACTGTGATGAACCCATCACACACCCACACCCAGACATACCCAGGCATGTGCAGACACACACGTACACACCTGTGAGAAGACAGGGATGCCCTCCCGGACCCAGGGACACTCCAGGCCTCAGTGCCAACCAGCTGGGCCAAATGAAGGCCCAGCCTGAGCCTTCAGTGGCAGATACTGCTTTCTTCTCTGTGCCACATGCTGCCCCCGGGACACACAACTATCGCTGCCATATCTGTGGCTACATCGGGGGCTACAAAGCACATTCAGCACAGGGAGTTAGTAACAAGGGTTTCAAGAGATAAAGAGCAAGTTCAGTTAGGAGGGAAGACCACCGGCCAGAATACATCATCATAAATTTTAGCTTGACCACAATCTACCATTCCAGGCAAAGGAGTGCCAAGAACAACTACTCAGAAAGTGGGTCCAGATTCTTGTGACAGTCTGCACCCCTGTGCTCAGTGACTTGCTGTAATGCTTGTACGCGTATATTCACACATGTGCCCTTGTGTACATGTGTATACAACTGTGTATATATGTATAAATGTGAATAAGCCCAGTGCAGCGCACTGACATGGGAAATAGGAGTTCACTATTTTAAAGAATTTTATCTCCTAGGAACACTTAAGATTTAAGATATAAATAAATATGACGTTATGAAAAATGTTGATTAAAATTAACATGCAATTAAAAATATAAGGACATATTCTACCAAAACATAAAAGATCTGACTGGTATAAAGTAAGATGTGATGAATAGCACTGCAAGAGCACGGCATCATGAATGATTTACCCCAGAGCTATTACTTCGACTGACAAGACTCTCATACATGAAAAACAGTTGCTGCAAGACTCAGGCTTTGAAGTGATTTCAAAGTCAGAAGGCAGATGCTCGGCCGCACACAAAGGCGCTCTGTCCTCTCTGAACTCTACGTCACTGTCATTGCACCAGCCTTGCTTTGCAGAGAATCCACTTACTTCGCTGTGATTCCACAGCCAGTCTATCTTCATTTAACATGCCTGTGGTGTGTATTCTGCTCATTAAAACCAGCTTCTTACTGGAAGCATCCACATTAGTTGGAGAATTTGGCTGCTTCAAATGCAGACCAGGGTTTGCATTATACTCCGAATGCCATGGAGGACTTCTGGAATAGATCACACTGTTGCACACCAAAAAGTACAGCAGTCCCTAATCCCAGCACTCTGGGAAGCTAAGGCAGGAGGATCTTAAGTTTGAGCCAGGCCTGGCAACTGAACAACTTCTTGAAACCTAGTTTCAGTGTTGCTCCTCAGTCCTGGGGTCAGACATATGGCCAGGGAGGCCGCCTTCATGCCCATGGAGTGACCATGCTTCTCTACCCAGCTGGCCTCAGCAGGCACACAGAGGAGCCATGGGCAGTTTTTAGGTTGAAGGCATTTGCCTTAAGGCAGCAGGTGGCACGTACATCCAGACAGGCTTTGGATCTCCCTTCAGGTCTTGCGCTGGCTTGCTTGTCTAACTGTTTTGGAGTTCTGCAGACCTCCCGAGACTCTGAGGAGCTGTGGCTCCTGTTGTGCAAAGTTCCATATGGCTGGCAGAGGCTTCCAGGGCACTGAGGGTCCACAGGTCCCAGCTTCCCACAGAGGAGCTCATATTAAATGCGTCTCAGACTTGATCTGCAAAAAAGATCTTCCAACAGCTGCTTAACATTATCACATTAACTTTCTTATTTCTGTTTCATAATACTTCAGTAACTATTTGGAATTAGAAAAAACTGAGGAGCCATGAAAACCTAATTCTATTATCCACAGACACTGCCAAGAATTGCCCTTTCAATGAATGGCACCAGGTCACACTCTTCTATGCACAATCCAATCAGGTCACTCCAGCCAAGATCTACATCGCAGCTGGGCTCCAGCCTCAGCAGGCCATTTATTTCTCTAAGACAAGTTTTCATTGTATCCCTGAAAGACCAAGCATAGGCCATGCTCTCCCAGGAGCCCAGGCCACTGATGGAGAGCCCTCAGGACCTTCCTAGCCTGGTGCCAATGGGCAGCACACAACACCTATGGGACCTATGTGCCTGTGTACAGGGGCCTTCACTTTATGTCCTTTTTGTGTCCTGATGCCGCCAGGAGGACAGGTCTGGAAAGCATCAGCTTATGCAACGTGCTGACCCTGGGTGCAGTAGGATCCCTCTTTCCCATGGTCCAGGCCCAGGGCAGGTCCCAGTGCAGCACTGCATCCCCACATGAGCTTGGCTGGGGTGTCACTTCCAGGCCTGGTACATATGTGGTGCATGCATGATACTTCCTGACTCTGCGATGGCAGTGACGAGCACAGCCCAGCTGCTCAGCTGTACTCAGACCCCAGAACTGAGCCGTGGTCCCAGGGTGCCCCCTCACTCTACCTGCCTACTTCTCTATCCTCAGTCTATCAACCTCCACCCAAGTACGTGGGAGGGGCATCTTCCTGTACCTGCTTAGGTCACACACAATGTACACACTCCTCCCATGTATGCTACATTCTGCAGTGACAGAATGTGCTGCTTTTTTGGATTGAGCAATGTTTCTCTATGTGAGTGTGTGCATGTGTGAGTGCATGCATGTATGCGTGTCTGTGTGCACACATGAAGGCAATCTCTGTTATCTGCTGCCTGGAACGAAGACTTCCTGAGAGGCAGTGGCTTCAAGAATCCTCAGTGACTTCCCACAAGAACACCAAATGTCAAGAATCTACCCTGCCTGCCACACTCTGCACTCTAAGCTGTCTCCTGCCCATTTGGGGCCACAGAAAACCCTACCCAGATGCTGCCCACAAGCTACACCTCTGCATTCAGGAAGCATTTGAAGAGCACAGTAATCATCCTTACAATGCAGCTCTGTCTTATTTGCAACCTTTTTTTAACCCATTTGATTCTTTAGAAACAGAACCAGTTTGTTTATTTCTGTACTTTCCCAACTCCTAGAATAATGCCTCAGAGAGAAACTTGGAATAAAAACAGGAACTGAATGATCAGCACATGAACAAAGAAGTTGATAACAAAAAATACAGAAGTCACTAGTCCCACTGTATCCCCAAGCATTGTGCTAGACGCCATCATCTTTCTCACTGCTTCGAAGCACAGGTTCTGTGCTCCTTTGCTAGCAAGGACAGGAGACTCAGGGATGGCAGAGACTTGACTCTAGGCCTGCTGGTAATGAGGGGAAGACGAGTTTGTACCCAAACCTGTTTAGTTCTAATCCTGTGTCCTCACTAATGTTCCTTTCTTCTTCTAGCCCAGAGATTTATGATTTAGTGTAATTAACTATTTGTCATATGGGTTGGTAATGGTTTCTTTCAAATCTAATTACCCACAGATTTCACGAAGATGTGACCAGTTCTGCAAATCTAAACGATAGGAAAGGACCAATCCTGACCACAATTTTGAAATTTGAGAAATTGGCTTCCACCTTCCCAGTGTGTCTGAGAAGCCTTTCCTCGAAACAGGCTCATAGGTCATGCGACAGGGTCCACACTCAGCTGACCACAGAGACTTTCTTTGCAGACACACCCAGTCAGGCTTACTACAGTGAGGATGTGTGACCTGAGTGTGGCCCTTGCTGCCCCCTGTAATCCACCCACAGCAGCAGATGCACACTACAAGACTCCGGTTTCAGATGGGCTGTTTTGCTCATTCCCAGGTTCACAGCTTGAGCTCTGGGTCATCAGACCACAAGATTGGCTGGGGAGAAAATATTGCAATTCCACCTTGGCGCATTTTCCTCAGAGTCAAACTATAGAGAAATGCTGGGGAAACCTTAGTCGCTCACCAGTCCTGCTGGTGCCCACACGACATGGCCATGGAGACAGCGACACTAAATGTATCACCATCCACAGGGACTTTGGGGACAGCTTTCACAGCAACCATGCTCAGAAAAGAGAAGCAGTGTCTACAACTCAGGCCCAGGCAATAAACAGATGCTGTGTGAGGACACCACAGGGGCTGTGATCCCTGGTTCATGTCACTTCCCTCTGAAGTCTTGTCATGTGGTAGCTTTCAGCACTGTCCATACCTGCTCACCATGGAGCCCAGGCAGGAAGACACTCCTGCCTTTGGAGATACAGGTGGGGCAGGGGCACAGGACAGGAGGAGGGCGGAGGCAGGGCAAGGGAAGCCTGGAGTTATCAAGTACCAGCTGCTGGCTGGCCAACAGCTTCTCTCCATGCCTCCAGCTCCCCAGAAGACATCTCAGGCCCATGGCCAGGCAGTTGCCCCACAGGTCCCATGGGGCCCTGTGCAGGTGTGGAGACCACACTTGGCTCTGCCAGAGGTGAGGCAGCTGGGTAGTCTTAGCTGCTGTCTTGGTAACTGTTCTGTCACTGGCACATCTTAAAGAGGAGGAGAAATTTCAGTTTCAAGCCACAGTTAATTGGCTTCAAGGCAGAAGCAGCATGGAAGAAGGACACAGCGGAGGAAAAGGTACCCAATCCATGGTGGCCAGGAAGCAGAGAGAAGGGAAGGGCCAGGGACAAAATCCTCCCTTAGCTCACATGCCAGTGACCACCTCAACCAGGCCCCACTGCTAACAGCAAGTTCAGCTATGAACCCCTGATCCAATCACCTTCCACGCACGGATTTCAGGCTGCTTAGATCTAAACTATCATGGCCGCAGAAAGGCTTCCATGTCACACACATCAAACAGACACAGATAAAGCAGCAAGAAAATAAACAGCATTTTATCTAACCATGCTAAAACCCAACTTGGTATTTAAATTATCCACTGACCATAAAAATAAAGCACTTATTTATTTCTGAGCAAATCAGTGAGGTAGAATTGTTTTGGTGCCAGCTGGATGCCTTAATCTCAGATATTGGATATTATTCTTTAAAAAGAAAAGAATGTGCAAATCAGAGCTTGTCTGTGCATTTCATAACATTCTGCATAAATGCATAATTATCTGAAATCTCAGACACCAGATGGCACATGTAGTTCACCCTCTTTCACTGCAGCTTCCATTTGCAATAGCTGGGGCTTCACCTCTGATTCTGAATGTAGTGTTTATGAAACCCCCTTGCTGGGTGATGGGACCAGGATGCTCATGGCATGCTCTAATCCACTGAGCTGGGCACCATGGAAGTGGACTGTGGAGAAAGGCCATCTACTTGTGCTGAAAGTTCAAAGACTGTGCTTGAAGGACAGCACGTGCTGTGCTCCAACAGGTGTGCACAGAGGAAGAAACCTAGAAGAGGCATGCAGAGGCACTTTGGTTTGTGGGCTGCACCTCAGGTGGGCAGCACCCCTGGCAGAGAACATAGAGACCTATCTGGGAAGTTTGACCCAGAAGCCTTCCTCAGGCTGCTGCTGCCAAACACAGATGGGCCATCTCCTCATTGTGTGCAGGTGTGGAATCTGCTGAGATGAGCACAACCCCCCTATGCATCTCTGATGCCTATGCTTTGCCCACATCATATGCACCCAGCTCTTAAGCATCCCTGTGCACCCCTATACCTTTGATTTGCACTCACATGCACACACGTGTGTACA
Source organism: Petromus typicus (assembly GCA_004026965.1). Classification (NCBI taxonomy): domain Eukaryota; kingdom Metazoa; phylum Chordata; class Mammalia; order Rodentia; family Petromuridae; genus Petromus; species Petromus typicus. The sequence goes on along the minus strand of PVIR01025762.1, from coordinate 9,248 downwards.
CAATTCCCATTCCTCCATTCCCCAGCTTACTCTTATCCTTAACCCTTGGAATGCAGACCCTGGGGGCCCTTGGTGAAACTGGGGTGCCAGCATGGGGCACATGTTTTACACAGAGCTAAGTGGAATGGAACTTGGGGCCAGACACGGTGACTTGGGAAGTGGGATTCATCCTGTGGACATGGGACCTCGGGAGGCTTCAGGGAGGGAATGATGTGATCTGGTTTATGCTTCAGTAACAGTGGCTGACAGCTGGCCGGAGAGGCCAGTAAGACTGGGTACAGTCTTGGTGTCCTGGGGACCCAGGAAGGGGAAGCAGGGACTCGACTGCCCAGCTGAGCCCTCCTTACCTGGAGACCCAGAGAGCCTGAATTTCTGCAGATGCTTCGTGTAAAGGCCCAAGTGTTTGAGTGGTGCTAAAACTCCAGATGAATGACATGAATGAAAAGACTGGGGCTAAGTGAAACTGAGCTTTGGGTATGTGACAAGCCCTTGAGCTGAACTCAGAGGGTGGCCCCTGGGAGGCTGGCCAGGAGCCCTGAGAGCTCACTCTGGCTTGAGGGGACCAGCACCCCAGCAGGAGGCTGAGCCCACAGACAAGGGACTCTCGGTCGGGCCTGGGACCTGTCATCTCCTTTTTCTGCTGCACTCGTTGGGTCTGTTCTGAAGTTCACGGTCACTAGAGCTTCTAGGAACATCACCGACAAATAAAGCCTTTATCTATAGACACACTGGGGTCATTTCTACTCCACATTCTGTGCTTCTGTTGCTCTGCCCTGCACTTTCCGCCTTTCCTCTGCTTCACTCTATGTGTGGCCCTTCTTTACCCTCTGATGGTCTCAGCATCAGGCATCGACTCCAGTGGTGGGAATTCACAGTCCATCTGTTGGGTCTTCTCTGCTAAGCCTGGGATGGTCTCTCTGTGTCACACTGTACACTTTCACTTCCAGAGGTGGGAGTATGTTGTACTTACTTGCTTTCAGTCCTGGGGACATTCAGATCGAAGAGGCAACACACTGCTTCTGTCCCAGACAAGGCTCGGCCTGGGCCACTCTGCCTCACGCTGCCCCTCCTCCCTCCGCACTCTCCTTCAGCCTCCAATTCCGCGGTGCTTCTACAGCCTTTCCTGTGAATTTCACTCTTCTTCCACATTACGCTTTATATTTTTGTGCAGGGTTCTAGCAAATGTCCTCACATTGTTTTTCTCTTTTGCTAACTCTCTTTTCAGCTCCGTCTGACCCACTTTCCAATACTCAAATACTGGTCAGTTCTCATGGCCTGTCTCACTCCCAGCTGTTGTCTTGCTTCAGTCTGTGCTTTTCACTACATCAGAGTTCCTTTGCCTTTAGGAGGTGCATTTAATAATTTTAAATTGCCAGATGCAGTGCAGGTCGGTGGTTCTAGTGTACCCGGTGCCTTCTCCTGGGCCTTATCTTCTCTTGGCCTTCAAATTTCCTCATCTCTGTTCATCTCGCTGGGCCGTCCCAGGGGAGGAGAAGGTTTGGGCCCTCTGAGCCCAGGGCTCCAACTGTAACAGGCTTCACGTGATCGTCACATGTGGTCTTTCTTGGCACATGCGGAGGGATAGCTTCCATCTGTGCCTGGAGCAGCTTTCCATTGGTGATGCTGAGTTTGACCCAGGGCCCAGGGTGGGCTGAGCCCTCTGCACTTTCCTGCCGAGTGTCTCCGGTTCTCTCACAGGCAGGGAGCCCACTGGCTGTGAAAGTAAGGGCTGGCTGGGCGCTTCTGCCCCTCACAGCCCTGTCCCACTCAAGGCATCCCCTCCAGAGCAGCCTGGCCCTTCCTGAGCTCCTCCCTCAGCTTTGGAGGAAGAGCGGGTTCTCTACTTTAAGATTCTTTCTTGATTCTGGGGGCTCAGGAGATTCCCCAGTTTTCTCACGGTAGCTCAGCTGAGCAGTGAGGTGGAGTTTGCTGTGTTGCACTGCACTTTTGTGGGCTTTGGGGTACAGGTGAGTTTCTGTTACTGCTCAGTCTGCTCACTTTCTGGTCAGCTCTGGCACAGCCCCATCCTCTCTCAGCCAGAGGATGCTGCCGGGATTCCGCCACCACACAGACCAGGCCAAGTCCAGGAGGCAGCTGCTGGGCAGGGAGCCCTGCTCCCTGGGACCCTGAGTCCCTGCAGCTGCACTGAGAAGCCACTGGTCCACTCACACGTCCAAGCAGACCCAGGCGGTTGGCTGTCTAAGCTCAGAGTGCTGCTCAGGGTGGCTGGGGCAGCCAGGCCCACATCAGAGCACAAAGAAGGCAGCAGGTAGGCTGGGCTGGGGCCGAAATGCTCCTGGCAGCTTTCAAAAGCAGCTTTATTGTCCTCTGTGGTCTAGAGGTCTTATCCTCTCCAGATCACAGTCAATGATCTACAGAAACTGTGAGATTTCTCTTTATTCAGAGTCGCTTGGGAGGAAAATCTTGAATTACCCTTATTTAAAAAATTCAAGAATATAAAGCTACTAAGTACAAGAAAAACTCGCTATTTCTTAGTCATGTATTATGAATGAAGATATTATTTGTAGTAAAATGTAACATGTATGTGTCTTCAAAATTCCCAGGATAGTGTGTGTTTTCAATTGATTAAAGTAAATAAAGAAAAACACAACAAAACAGATTTAGAAAGAAAACACTTTATCTTAAGCTTCTGAAGATATGTTTTATGCCCACATTTTGCTTTTGTGCTGGAATTTCTATCGCCAACATCTGCTCATTACTCAAGTGCGCCATCGCCACACTTCCAGAAGTCGAGCTCTCCACTGGCAGCCCGGGCTACTCGCTGCTCAGCGCAGCAGTCCTGCACACGGACGCATGTTCTCAACTTCTCACTTCTTGGTTTTAACCTGGGTAAAGACACTGTGGGCATACAGTCGTGGATTCTAAAAGGCTCCCCTATCCCAGCCAGGCACCCTTATCCATCTTTCCACATCGCAAAAAGTTATTTGTTGGAGGGGAAACTGAATCATCAGAATGTAAACAGATAAGTCCAGGAGCTAGCACTGCAGCCAAAGGTCACAGTGCTTTCCTGTGCCACTGCCAGACAGTAAAGTTCGAAAAAGTCCAAGTATCTCAAATTATTGTCCTGTATCAAATCAGCAGGGTCACATGGGAGGAAGACAGACTAGCAAAAAGTTCTGCTCCTGGGTCCTCTCCAGGGCCTGGAAACTGACATGAGTACGTGGAGGACAGCAAAAACTGAGCCGAGCCCAGTGCTGACGTGCACGTCGTAGCAACTGATAGTGTTCTCAGTAACAGGTCATGGTCCACCTAGTTGAGGCGCAGCCAGAGCACAGCACACTGTGCAGAAGTCAGCCCCACAGGACCACGGGCCCTGGCTAAGACTCGCACCAGTGCTGTGGGAACTTGCACTTAGGGGCTGGCTGGGCCATCTCAACCCCTGCCAGGGTAAAGGCTAAGAAGCGACAATGTGTCCATGGACACCTGCACCTCCCTGTGCTCCAGACTTCACAGACAGATCCTGCAAGCACTGGCAGCATGTGGTCCAAATCCACATTCTATATCAATTAAACTTCCGGTTCTCTGAGCAGGTCCCCACTGTGACAAGGACCTGCAGCTGTAGGATCCGAGGACTCCAGGATCCTGTGAACTTCACTCCTAGTCTCATTTGCTTGACAGATATTATCGTCTGAGACGATGCTAATTATTCAATCTGTATCCAAAGAACTAGCTCTCTCCAAAAGAGCTGATCATTAAAATGCAAATAGGTGTTTCCACTTGGCTGGTTCAGCCTCAGAGCTGCTAGGCCTCCTGAGGAGGGAGAGAAGCTCCCTCCCAGATCCACGGCTAGACCAGCCGCTCACTCGCTCCTGGCAGGGGTGGTTAGGAGTTAACTGGTCGATGCTGCAGGAGAAATTACTGAACGAAAAAGCTGATTTCAGATCCCATGTGCTGCATACAGCCAGTGTGCACTCAGACTAATTACTTAAATGATTTAAGAATGCATGAATATTCATAGAGCGGCACTTCTAGGAGGAAAGCACAGCTGAGACCTGTGCCCACCACCCTGATTTGGAGTGATTCTGGGGCAACACACCTGGGGTGCTGGGGGAGAGCCCCTGCCCTGGGCTTTCTCCTGCATGGGGTCTGGTTTAGGATGTGTTTGACCATTGGAGCAGTAAGGAGATGCCTGTCCCCTCACCTCCTCCATTCTGCACATGGTGTGGGATGAATACCTGCCACCAGTGTGAGCAAGTTGATCCACCAGGTTCAGGCAGCACAGTGACGAGGCCTGGACCCTGCTGTGGGCTGTAGCCTCACTAGATGAGCACTGGGCCATTCAGACTCCACCTGCCATCTGCGACGGTCAGGGAGAGGGCAGCGTCCATGCTGCAGGAACATGGTGGTATCCACAGCTCATAGTGAGGCTTCCCAGAGCCAGACCTATGCTGGGGGACAGTGGCAGAGAGCACACAGCAATGCAGGAGACACACAACACAGCCCATCTAGAGGACCTGCCTGGGCCATTAGAAACATGTACACGAAAGATGGCTTGTGCTTCACACCTGCTCTGGAGAGTACACACACAGCACCCCGGGGACTTCCAGCAAGAATGCTGTCTGCACTTAAAGCCGAAGCACACACATTCCTCAGACAACAACAAACAGTAATGGTAAAAAGGAAGTAAGGAACTCTCAAGTGCCCAGGGCACACCAGACAGGCAGAGGCGTCACAGACCCCTAAGAAGGACCGTCCCACGGGTCCAGAGCCAGCCCACCAGGTCTGGCTCTGCGTTACACCTTGGGAACACAGGCCCAGAGCCTGATGTTTAGAAGGCTGTGTCTGCCACCTCATAGGTTCAACCTCATCGGATGCCCTGCAGCCACCACCTGAGGAGCCAGAAGCAGGACTCCAAGTGGGCTTGTTCTCGCATTCTCTGCTGGGGGGTGGGACTTCAGCTGGAGCCCCACACAGTCTTCACCTTGTTCTCAGGCAGGGACCCCAGGCTCCCAACAGACTCAGATTGGCTGACTCTGACCCGTTTCGCCTGTCTCCCAGCCTGAGGCTGGCTGGTTTTCTAGCCAATCTCTTGTACATGTCTGTGTACAGGTCTCTTCTCTTCAGGCTGAAAGCAGACAAAGCAATCCAAACCCAGAGGAGCCTGGTATTTCTGCTGAGAGGAGCCAGATATGTGCCATGTTTTCCGTATTCTCCCTCAGCACACTTTGGAAGACTGCATACATTTCCTGTCACCACTCTGGAACAGCACCAACAAGCACCACCCAGGAGTTGCATGTGTACAGCATCCTAGGCACCTGCACCCTGGTGAAACAACCCTGCACACACACTGGCTGTTCACCGCGTCAGAGCCAACAACGCTCCGAGTGCTCTCGGGCTCAGTCTCTATCAGTGGCCAGGGGTCTCCCTGGTCTCATGGAGCATGTGGTCAGGATAACTTGCTAAAGTATTTAAATTCCACAACCATGTCAGCATTAATCTTTGGAGAAAAGTAGCTAAAGTGTGTAAATTCAAAACAAGAAGAAGAAAATCCTGCATTTCAGTTGCAGCATTGATGTCTCCTCAACACTCTTATGCTGCTCTAGACTATTCACTTTCCTACCAACAGCAAGAAGAGCGTGCTTTCAGCCTCAGCACTCTAGTATTCCCAGCAGGACCTCGCCATCGATTTCACCACAAGCCACAAGCATGTATCCACCCACCTGTGCAGGTGAGGGACAAGTACTCACCTTCTGGCTCCCCGCAGAGGGTGCACTGTGATTCTGCAAAAGAAAAGAAGGAGAGTATGAGTCCAAGAGCATAGTACGCCCCAGCTGGCCCCAGGATCAGACACGTTTTATTCCGGTAACTGTCTCTGCACCTCATGCAAGACACTCATCAAACACACCTTCACGACTCACACAAAGAATGTAGACCAAGTGTTTCACTCATCAATTTCAATATTTAAACTTTTACTTCAACTACAGTTGCTGTATCTCCTTTCCAGCACAAAAACTATGAAAAATGTATAGCATATTTCAGTAAAACCACTAAAATCTATAAATACTGACTGAGTCCCTCCAAGTGACTTGTCACTGTATTTGACGGCACAGAATGACAGAGATTCTAGGGTTGTGGTGTTTGTAACTTTTCAGTTGCAAACACGGAACCCTCCGCAGCACAAGGTGGGCAGGAGCACGGCGGATTGGGGTGGCTCAAGGGGGTAGCCGCCCATCTTGTGGACCCCACTTTGGGCCACAGGGACCCATATGGGGCATGATGCCAGCTGCACCAGCACCTCAGAGGACACCACACTTCATCATGAGGACAGCAAGGTCCATGGGGACTGTGAAGTTGACAGAGGCAGGGAGGGTTTCACTGGAAATAAATGTCAGAGGCCACAGCACATCCAAAGGAGCATGGAAATGAGATAGTGGTTTGGGGGTTAGGGGTAACAGGAACACCTGGAGAAAGCCAGGAGGGAGTTGGACATTGTAGTTTTGTGTTGTGAGCCACAGAGAGAAGAGCTCATAAGGTCTTGGGGTTCATGAGTAGGAACCCCTGTATATGAGGTTTCAAGATTTGAAAGCACAGGGACCCTCCCCTTCGGGGGCTGGGGTGAGGTCCTATGGAGGGGAATCTTGCGCAAGCACATGTCCTGTCGACATCACTGGAGCAGCCCCAGCTCCAGCCACTCAGTCATATAGGAGGCCTCTTCCTGCAGCCACCGAAAGCTGGGGCCTCCTGGAGCCAGCAGTATTGAGCCTCATGCCCAGCTCCCCAGGATGACATTGGAGACAGGCAGCCTCCACGTGCACATATGTGAAGGAAAGGTGTGTGCATGGTGAGGGAATCAGGAGAGGCTGTCGAGGTCCACAGCCACCGCTGCAGGCAGCCCACAAGTTCACCAGATCCAGAAACAGGGAGGGCTGCAGGCACCTCCAGAAGCCACACATCAGGCACAGCTGCTTCCGACAGGAGCACTATACCTGCAAATCATGTAGGAAGGGAGCCCTTGACTTGGCTTCATCAGGAAGTTCCTACTCCTGGCCACAGAACAATAGACAAAGCGCAGGGAGGCAGTGCCCCCCACATACCACGTGACTGTCATGGCTGGGACTGAGCCCCCAAGACATAGGCCCTGGAACTCCAAAGAGAGGGAATAGCCTGGCCTGGGACCCACAGGTACCCACCCAGCCCCACCTCAGCCAGCATGGGGCAGTCCCTGCCCACTGCCAGCTGGAAGTCAATCCATGCTCCTCTCCAGGAGACCCCATTGTTAGCTCCCAGAATCTGCTCTGACCTCAACCCCAGCAGTAGTCTCTGTCACTGTTCACAGACTGAGACACTATCACAGTACACACTCAGGAACGACCCCCAAGTTCCGAGCCAGCATGCACAGTGGTGTACAGTGGCTGGCCTCCTGCTGAGCTCACTTCTGTGCATCCACACCTGCTCAGAGGCCTCAGGACAGGAGCTTGTCCCAGTGTTCTAATGTCTGCAGACATAGGTCTTCAACAAATGCCATTTCTAGTGGAATCATTGGTGTAACTGCACCTCATACTTTAGAAAACATTGTGTTTCTGGCAAGAATACAGGGAACTCTCACCCTGTGTGCTGTGAGCCCAGGACTCAGGGACAAAAGTCATCACTGCAGGTGACATCTGATAATGCCTCTCCCTACACAGGCCATGGCAGCTACTGACTATAGCTGAAGAATTATTAAAGGACGTGGCAATATTCTGCAAAAGCCCTTGGGAATAGAGAATGAGAGGAAGTAAATAACTTAAGGGCACCCAAAGCTCTCTGAGTCTCTGGTAGGGAAAGGAGTAAGTGATTGGGAAGCCACATGGGGTATATGTGGCCCTCCATCCGGGTCACATTCCTTGTCAGCAATGTCATTACTAGCAGGCTTCTCTGGGTCTGCTGTACACACCAAGATCCTGAGGAAGTGGGCAGAACAGCGGGAAAATGAGCATCCATGAGGCAGAGGGCATAAGCAGCAACCAGCTCTTAGGAGCAGCTGATGCTGCTAAAGGACCTAGAGATCCTCACTGAAGGGACTAGGTCGCAGGAAATACGGGCACAGGCCAGAGACCTGGGGCCAGAGAGAGTGGGCCTGGGCCCTGTCACTGTCTACGAAAAGCACCCGCTCATGCATCACAGACATTTGCATGGAGACTCTGTGCCAACGTGTCCCTAGAACTCTCTCATTGATGGAGTCTCTGAGCCCCAGTTTTCTGCTGGGCTCTGTACTCTAACAGTGAAGACATAGATCCTAGACCTCCAAAGAGAGGGGATACCCTGGCCTGGTGAAGGGAAATCAATGAAACCACTGTTCTTTGACATGTAAACAGAAACCCTCGGCAGGGGCACAGTGTTGGCAGGGAGACCCAAAGGCCATACTGCGAGACTAGAATCAAGGCAGGAGGGACGAACAGTATAAAGAAGGAAAAGCAGATGCTGGCTAAAATGGCAAGTCTGCAGCAAGTGTGACCGGAGTGCGGTTGAAAGAAAACACCGTGACCTGTCCTGATACAGGTGGAGCATACCCCATGGTTTGGAGATGGGAGCAGAAAGCTCAGGTGCCATCACTGGGACCTGAAGCGTCCCCAGAGGCCTGTGGGGGAGGCCTGGCTCTGGCCTGTGGCACTACTGCAAGGTGGTGGAACATCTAGGAAGAAGCGAGGTAACTGAAAGTGGCTTCAGGATCTTGGGACTCCACCCCTTTCTGTCTCCCTCTGTTCATAGCTAAGGTGAGGTGAGCAGTTTTCTTTCCTCATGTTCCTGCCATGATATGCAGCCTCTCAGAGGCCCAGACCAACAGGACCAAGTGACTGTGGGCCAAAACTCTGAAACCCTGAGACTCCTAAGCTGCTGTGCGGTGAGAAGCTCATGGATCAGGGTGTATGTGGGCACTGGGTGGTGGGTTGAGCAGGAGGAACAGGAAGGAAGTGGCTGTTAGCCGTACTCGAGTCACATGTCCAGGTGAGTGGGTCCTCACTGCTCCTCCCTGTGGTGCTGGCTTGCACGGGGGGCGGCCTGCAGGCTCTGGTCCCTCAGACAGTGCAACAAAGGAAGTAAGGGAAAGGCATACAGAGTTGTGAGGAGGTAGGCGGCATTCTGGGGGGTGCAGGTGACCAGGATGGTGTTGCAGGGCACACGCCCTGTGTCCAGCGCTATTCCTAGTATAATCCTTCCGAGTCTTGATTGCTATGTGACTCTGAACCTCTAGGGTCACTAGATGGCTGACGGCACTTTATTTCTGCCATGACTCATGACAAAAATGA
>PVIR01025761.1:12716-24700 GCA_004026965.1 Petromus typicus | reverse complement strand
GTACAGGCTTCGGTGGAGTTCTGTAGACAATCAGTTCCTCAGGGCCCTTTGACTCATTCTGTCATAGTATCACCTCCTTAATAAATTCCCTCAATTTATCAGGCTGATTTAGGAGCCTGGACAGCCTCTCTACTATAGCCTGGGTATAATTTTACAAAAGCACTTGCCACAGTATACTGTGATTTTGATTTACTGATCTGTTTCCACTGGGAAGTTGTAAGTTCCCTACAAGAAGATGCTATATCTTATTTGACATTGTATCTCCAGCATATAAAATTGTACCTGGTATGTGGTTCAAAAAATTATAATGAATGAATATATGCCTATTTGCATGTAAGAATAAAAGGCAGGGAACATGGCCACTGACAAATAGGAGCTAATACCCTAAAATAAAACTCATGACATTATTTTTCTTGTCATCTCTTCTCAGTTTTGTAGTATTTGATACTAGACAATTAAGTATTTTCTACCACCTATTACAGAAATCTCTATTCAAAGTGAATAGAACAATAAGGAAATATTTTTATCTCACACAACAATATGTCCAAAGAAAGTTATTTTGAGGCCCCGCACATTTTTGTTCTATTGCTCTAACAACCTCAGCAAATCATTTTGCCTTCAAAACGGATAACCTCATGGTCACAAGATGGCTGCAACGTATAATACATCAATTCTTTCTACAAAATCTTCAATAGATATACAGCCCTTTAGATCTTTTGGCAAGACTTTTGTCTCAGTACAAATCTTTAGCAAGCTACTGTTGGCTCACAGAAAGTCAGAGTAGGAAAGGATAAACTAAAAATTAGTAAAGTGGGAAAATGTTGGACAGATAGCCATGAGAACAATGATTACATAAATTCCATTTATAGTCTATTTCTTGCCTCTTTTCTCCATTCTTCTTCCCTACCATTCTTTCCATCTCAAGTCTTGCATGTCATATTTGTTCCCTAAAAATACCATGAAGCTCCTACTCAACTGGATAACTTCTTGGGTCTGGATTTTTTCTCTGCATTCTTACCACTGCCTGAAATGTTCTCCCACTCCAGCTGGAAAACCTCAATTCATCTTCTAGTTCTCCACTGAAGCATCACTTCCTCTGTGAAGCTTTTCTTGACCTCAAGTAGTTGATAACTCCATTAGTGTCCCTCCTCTCCACTGTGTCTGCTGCCTCTAATGCATCAGCCCTTATGTTGAAAGATGCTTTTTCTTAACCTGCTTCTCTTCCACCAGACCAAGAGCCTCTAGGGATCAGGGCTATAGCTTATTCGTTCTTGTAGCCCTAGCCACCTAGCATGCTCTCATGCATAGTAACATCATGTGGGCTTGACAAATGGAGTAAAATTGAATAAGTGAACCTAAATCTGGCCTGTGTGAAGGTTAAAGCAGTTTTTCTAATGTAAATCTGTCTTTTATGGGGAGATCTTTGAAAGAACAGTCACTACGGTTTAGAGGGAGCTAAGTTCTGCACTTCAGGTGATCCACAGATGACTTGGGGTTGGAGAGGATTCAGCTGTCCAGGGTCCCCCGTTTCATGGAGTTCTGAATTCCCCCTTGGAGAGCTGCCCATGTCTTTCATCAGGTAAACAGCCATCCAGCTAGGAAACCACTCAGTCACAGGCAAACCAGAACAGTTGTCACCAAAACTCTAGTGGTGTTGGCATGGCTCATCTCCTCTCTACAATCACAACAGAATTCCACTTAAAAAGAAGAGAATCAGTCCTTACCTAGTGTTTAATGTCTGGGGAAATGAGAAAGGTTATTTTTTTATCATCCTCACTGAAGAAACGGATTAAGATTTCTCACCTGGGCTTAAAGGTTTAGAAACTGTGGATAGAGTGAGAAAATTAGAGAAACCCTAAATGGTTGTCCAGGGATGGGAGTTACACAACATTAGTTGTTTCTAAGGCAACAACTTCTTAGATTTATGCCAGAGCTTTGGAACCATTTCCCCCTAGGGCAGATGATTATATGCTCATTTGTCTCCAAAGAAGCCCTTAAAATCTCTTCTTGATCAAAAACCTATTTGGCTATATATTAAAAAAGAAAAAGATGCTATATAAGATGGAGCATTACTGGTCCCTAGAGCAATGCTTGAGGTGATTGTTCTACCATCCTTAAATTTGGCTACAATTCCATTTGGCTTCAGTTCAGCAGTTTCATCACTGCCACATGATTGTTGCTGTGAAAGGAAATATGCAAATGGTTATTTATGTGTTAATGTCTCATCTGAGTCATTCTTGATAGGCAGTGAGTCTGTGCCACAATCTGGCAATGTGTATTTAGATTCACTAGTGACAATGAACGAGAACTAGATGTGCACATCTAAGGCAAAGGCCAGGCTCCTTGTACTATAACCTTCCCAATCATTTGTGATGGACAATTCTCAATAGTTTCTTCCTTGTGAGACTGTACTGTTTAACAGGAGGCTTAACTCAGTCCTCATCTAAGATTTGCCTCTCATCCTGCTACACACTGAGACAACCACCTCACCACACTGGCCTCATGAATGGCCTTGTCCAACAATGTTCCATCCTAAAACTTACTCTTCTTATTGTTGGTTCCAGTTCTATGGGATGACACATTTCCACTCTCATTAGAATCTTCAGACTGTAAATATTTAAGACTAAAATATTACATCTTACTTACCTGTAGCTTTATCACCTTTATTAACATCCCAGGTGTGTCATTTTCAACCTCAGTGGCCTTGGCAATTTGCTCAACCTTTGCTTCAGTGAAGGAATGGATGGATGGGTGAATGGATGGAATGTGTGACACCCCAATCTCATGACATCATCCTAAAGAATAAGTGAATAACCACTGTAAAAAATAAGCACTGTAAAGTGCTTAGAACATGGTTTAGTATATTTATAAGCACTATATATTTTAGCTATAATTTATTATTTCATTCTCAATACCTAGTATGATCTTACAGCAGACTCTAAAAGATAGGATAAAAAGAAAACCCAATTAAACTCAACTTTCCACCCACAAACAGGGCATGGGGTAAGAATAATCACCAAAGCTATAATTACATACCATCATTCTTGATTGGTTTTGCTTCTTGGTTCATGTCTTAGTAACTTTTCTCTCACTTTTGAGACAAAATACCTGACACCCAAGGTAAAAAGGAGAAAGGCTAAAGCTCATGGTTTAGAGATTTTAGTCAATAACTGGCTGGCTCCAAGGGAGAGTGGCACATGTGATAGTAGCATGAAGGGCACATGATTGCTAACCTAGTACACTGACTGATTTGATGCTACCCTAATTCCATAAGTCTGGATAATATAAAAGGGGCAGAAGTTAAGTTTCCCTTGTTGCTTTTCTTACCACGTGAGGACCATGAGCTGTTTCTCCTCTATGACCTCCCCCTGCTATGTGAAAACTCTACGAAATGTGAGCTAAGGATCCCTTTACCTTTGAATTTATGTGTCTGGTATTTTTTCTTAGAAATGAGACAAAAATAACTAAGCTAGAATTTAGTTTCAGAGAGGTGGGGTCATTGCTGCAACATTACTTGGTCATGTGGCTCAACAGCCTTCAGATCTGCCTGAAAGGGGAAGAGATAGAAAAGATTCAGAGATGCCAGCTGAGAAAGCAGAACTGGAACACTGTAGGCTGTTCTGTACAGGAGGTTCTGGTCAGAACTCAAAAGACTAGAAAGCCAGAAAAGATCAGGCTCAGGAGGTTTCTGGTGGAAGGAAAGACTGCACTGGTAGTTGGGCTCCAGATGATGTGTGTCATTCCTTAGCAGGAAGTTTGTTGCATTTTGCTCATGAGCAGAGAATTACTTGAGAATGAAATTAAGAGCAGTGAACTAATTAATCTGGGAGAAGAAATTCCAAGGCAGTTTAACGTTGAGGCCATGGCATGGCTACTATTGGGACTTTTAGCCAAATTTATGTTGAGAATTAAGACCAAAAAATTACTAGAATGATATAAACTGTTCTTATTTTGGCTAGAAAGAAAACTCTAGTAAAAGAGTGCCTGCAAAGATAGAGCAGAGGAGATCTTGTTACTGAAAAGGAACAGAATAGCAAAGATAGCCTGAGGGCATCACAGGGACCCACTCTGCAGGTGCAAATTGCAAAAGTGAAAGATTTTGCTTTGAGAAGACAGCCCTAGAGCTCCAGCTTCCAGAAGACAGGCAGTCTAGGGAAGAAGTTCCTCAGGATTTGTTTCATAGGTACTTGTCTCCTACAGCCAAGAGAGAAGAAAGCCTGGCTACTGCCCTAGTCAGTGGCAGACCTTGGCATCATCCACATGGCACTGGTCCAGAGATGGACTAAATAAATGCCTATGCATAAAGGGATAAGTGTGAGTCTTTGGGAGAGCCACAGGAAAAATGTTATAGCTTATGTTTAGATGTCCCCTCAAAGCCTCACATAGTCTTAGGTGGGGCTACTCCAGAAGTGGTTGAAACTAGAATGTCTGATGCTGGGATTAGGGCATCTGATTACTAAAACCATACACTGATTGGTTTGGCACCACCCTAATCCTGTAATCTGGATAAGATAAAAGGGGAATATAGACACTGCTAAGGTTCTCTTGTTGCTTTGCTACCTTGCAGGCACGACAAACTGTCTCTCCTCTGCAATGCCCCTCTACTGTGCACTACCCTGCCTTGGAGCCAGCTGATAATATATTGAAACTTATACAAATTATAAGATAAATAAACCCTTTCCCTTTTCTCTTTGGATCTGAGGTATTTTGTCACAGCAACAAGAGAAAAGTAACTAAGACAGCCAGCTAGATAGAACCATATCCTTTTTTCTTGGTTGGATATCTGGCCATGCTACTCAGAAGGTCTTGGAGAGAAAAGACCAGTGAGAGCTCTTGTCTCATCACAAGTTCATTTCCAGCACATCCCTTGCACGTTAGCACTTTGGAAGCTCAAAGAAGAAGAAAACACACCTGATTGGGAGGTTAGGAAATGCCTCACAGAGGAGTTGTCATTGTAACTGAACCTTGAGGAGATTTCAGTGGCGGTAGAAAAAGCAGCACATGGTGTTAGAAAATCATACAGTACTGTAGGTTCAAAAAAAATTAAGCAGTCTGTGCAGAGGTGGCCTATTGATGAATCCAGAACTCCACTTTATTCCCTCATCCCATTACTACCCGTCAATGCCCCCCGTGGATTAAAAAATGGCCAAGATTAATTCTAGGATCATGTTAATAAAAATCTGTTTTACTTTTCCAGTTGCTGCCAGAATCTCCTGGCATCATCACCCTAAAAATCAATAAAGTAGTTTTTTAAAACCTTAGAGAGTTGGTATATGTGAATTTATTTAGGACAGAAAGCAGACTCTTCAAGTGACATCACCATGCTAATGTTCTTATATAGACCACATTGTAGGTGTATAAACAGCTACCAAGCATTTCTGGCTAGAGGTGGCAGAAGAATCTATAAATGGAAAAACCAGTGCACTGCCAACAAAATAAATGATTAACAACCCACCACTGTATGTAAGATAGTACATCTTACATACAAAAACCTGGAGATCTGATGATGATCAAGATGATCTCAAGATGGCCCCTTAAGATTATCTCAAGATGGCCCTAGGTCACAATAGAGTTCTTCAAAGAAAGAACAAAAATGTGATCACTAAGGGCCATTCACAAGGCAGCTATCCTGCTATGCTGTCACTCAAATTTCTCTGCATGAAAAGTAATTAAGCAGTGATTCTCAATCTTCTCTATCTCATGGTGAAGCTGTCCTCCCTTGTCCATTGATTCCTCGATCGTTTGAGTCTCACCACAATAGAGACGTTAACTGTCCACAGGCACACTGCTATTATATTGGTACACTCAGCCACTAAGCTCATTCACACACAAAAATCTTATGGCCTACATTGCCCTGCTAGGTATATACACAAAAGAATTAAAAGATTCATATCACAGTGACATATGTGCACCCATGTTTATAGCAGCCCAATTTGTGATTGCTACATCTTGGAAACAACCCAAGTGTCCATCAACTGGAGACTGGATAAAAAAAGCTGTGGTTCTTCTACACAATAGAGTATTACTCTGCCATAAAAAATGATAAGTTCGAATCATTTCTACTTAAATGGACATACCTTGAGAATATCCTCATAAGTGAAATAAATAGATCACAGATAGGGACATATTGCATCTTTTCTCTGGTATGAGAAAATAAAGATGTAAATGAGTCCTAGAATTGTATGTTACATATTGTGAAATAGAATAATGCTCAATGTAAAATAGGGTGAAGGGGGAAAAATTATGAGATTGTAACAAAAAAGTAAGGAAACAAATTTTATGTATATGGGGGGGTGGTAGGGTGGGTAGGGCTATGGGAAAAAATGAGAATTAAGTTGTGTCTTATACTGGTACAAATCCCCATTATGGAGTACAATCATGATGCATATATGTAATGTACCAATAAAGATTAAAATTTTTTTTAAAAAATCTTATGGCCTAAAAATACAGCTCACTCAAAATCAGGTCTGATTCCAAATGAAATATAATTTAGTTTCTTACAAATCTAAGTGATATTAAAATAGGAGCTGGAGAAGGAAGAACAGTTATTATTAAGAATTTTCTAGGAAATAACAATCAAGTGTAAGTGTAGGCTTTGATTGGATTCTGATTTGAGCAAACAAATGTGTTTTTTAGACAATCAGGAGCATTTGAACTTGAAATAGATATTAGATTATATTAAACTATGGCTAATTTTGTTAAGTATGAATGGTACTGTGATTATGGTTTTTTAATCCTCCTCTTTTAAACATACCTACTGAAGCATGTTCAGAGTTTCTTCCCTGAGATTTGCTTCAGAATATTATAATGACAAGTGAAACAGTGAAGGGAAATGGTGGGGTAAAAGATGAAACAAAATGGGTAAAGTGTTGAAATCTGCTTGAAGTTTTGTGTGACCAGTTCATGGGTTATTATGTTGTTCTCTTTAATCTTGTGTTAGCTGATAATTTTCCATAGTAAAAAGGTTTGTAAATCTTCCAAGGCCCACTCACTGGTCAACTAAATAGCACATACCATTTCCACATGGCTCTACGACACAGATATCCCACCACTTAGTGGGTGAAGCAAGGAAGGAGAAGAGGAGAGGGTCCCTGACCTCTGATTCCATCCTTATTACTCCACTCTTGGGGTACACCATTCCCTGAGTGTGAATATGATGCATAGTAGACTTCCATATGTGATCACTTCCCATCTATGACTTCACAGTCACTAGCCAGACCACTCTCTTTGCTTGTCTCATGCAAGGTCATGGGAACCTGAACAAGAAAATTTGTCCCAAGGCAGTTGCAGACCTCAGTAGAGTTCAAGCTTCCGTAGCTGCCTATTCTCTCCCATCACAACAGGGCCCAATCCCATATTCCCGGCTTTTCCCAAGTCACTAAAACAGAAGTAAATTTATTATTTTCTTAGTCCTTAGATTCCTCTTTCAGAGGACTGACCAGATGATTTGGGGCTCAATACTTTTACTTAAAAAGACAGAGTTGGATGTAGTGAAAGTAGGGACTTAAAGCATTCTAAAGTCAGGCTGTGCTCCTCTGTCCCAAACACCCTGAATCTTCATGCATTCCAAAGTAAAAGTTAGTCAACCCTCAAACCTAAACCAAGGCAGTGCTCCTTTCTCTTATGGAAGATGATCAGACACACATGGAAAACCCCACATTTTTCCTCATTTGTCAAGGAGCATTTGAAGAAATACATTTTTGAAGAATACATGAAATTTTTAATACTGAAGAAAAGAGAAGTCTGAGCCACACACTACAGTACTATGGTAGAGGTAGAAAATAGAAGAAAAAATGTAATGCTTTTTGTGTATTAAACTCTTATTGTATAGCCAGGCAGTTTAAATATAGTATGTCCACCCTCAAAATCACCATTCAAGCCAAGTGACTTTATTTTGTGGAAGAGGAAATTGTTACTTAGCTAGTTAGTGGCAGGCTTAGAATGCCACAGAATGTGGGTTAGATTCCAAAGTGTAGACTTTTAACTATTACACATCAGAAGGGGTGGGGTAGCAGGCGCAAGACTTACAACTGTATGCAACATATGAGAAAATTTTCTGTAAAAAACACTACCTAGTTAAAAAAAGAAAAAGATAGACAGGATACATACTACATCTCTAACTGATTATTTCTTCCTAGTAGGTTTATTTCAGATATTTTCTCTTTCTTTCCCTATGTTCTTAAAGATTTTCATGGGGCGGTAGGGTGGGTAGGGCTATGGGAAAAAAATGAGAATTAAGTTGTGTCTTATACTGGTACAAATCTCCATTATGGAGTGCAATCATGATGTGTATATGTAATGTACCAATAAAGATTTTCAAAATTTAAAAAAAGAAGATTTTCATGAACATGTGTTGCCTTTATATAAAGAAATGGACTTAGATTTATTTTTTTCTAAACATGGAGGAGATTAAGAATTCTAGACTCTATTTGCAATAATTATGTCTTCTATGAAAATGGGAAGCTGTCAGCTGACTGAGCAATTTGTATGTGCTCAAAGACAACAAGACCCAAAGGACTTGAAACAACATCCAGAAGCACTGTCAGTCCAAGACTTAGGGCAAAAGAGCAACATTCCCATAAGCAGAAAAATGATCAGGCTCAGATCTGCTCAGCTGTTATCTCCCTCCTGTGATTTCTCATCCTGTGAATTATTCCAATGCTTGTATATTTATTTTTTAAACACACAACAGAGGAGTTATTCTCTAAGTCTCTCTCAGCTGAAGTATTAACAGCCTCCAGCTGAGAAAATATCTTTTCACTTTGCTTAAGCCTAATCATTATTTTCTCCCTCCTACAAGAGTTTCAGTATCATATAAAAGATTCCAATACAAAAGACCTTATGGATGATTTTTTTATAAAGTTACTTGTAGAATCACAGTCTATAATTTGAGTGTAAATCTATTTAAAGACATTAGTGATTTGGATTTTCTTTCTAGAATGAATATCTTTGCCTCTCATTCTTTGAAAGCCTAAATATAAATGTACCTAAACTAAAATATACAAAAGAATAAAAGGTTTCTTTTAGAATTTTCCTCTCATTTCTTGAAGTGTCATTTGTACTTTCATTTTCAAAAACAAAAATTATAGAGATGAGAAACTCTGTAGTGAAAACTTTCAATTGTCCAAAATGTAAAGCTGTATCCAGCACTTGTACAGGAAAGTGCCCTTTGTCTGAAAACAACCAAATTCTAAATAGGAATATTCAGAGGTACCAGCTTCTCCCCTGCCCAGAATGCCAATGTGAAGTGAATCCAACACATACTGCATTTTCTTCTGATAGTTCCACTGCCCTTTATATGCCTATACTAATCTACTTATCATGCTCCAACTTCTTGGAACTGAAAGGAGTTAGAAGTGCATTTCCTTCACAAGCCAGTTTCTTTTCTGTGTTTCACAGTACATCGTAGACAATACAAATGTCTTCCATTTGCCTTCAGAGAATTAGAGGTGGACTGGAGGCACCCTAGTGATTGTAGTAGGCAGTCGGTCATAACCACGAACCCTTATACTGTTTTTTCTACACTGGAGACACTCTTTTAGTACTCTTTATGTACCCACAATTTTTTGCTCTTCTCTCCTTTATTTTCTTTTTGGGTGCACTGCATTTTTAATAAATAAATAAGGTTCTCTTAAACTAAATGTGGTAATACACACATGTAATTCCAGCAGTGTAGAAGACTGAGGCAGGAAGATTACAAATTTGAGCCCAGTCTGAGCAACATAAAGACTTAGTGAGACCGTTTGAAACAAAGAAGCAAATAAAACCCTTTGTATTAAGGGATTGGTAAATGTAGCTTAGTGCCAAAGCCCTGGGTTCAATCCCCACTGCAGCATAATTAATGATTTAATTAATTAATACTATTCTCAGAAAAAGAATAAACCCCCTCTCTCTAACCAGCTCTTCCTTCAAGATACCCTATCATTGTAACATCCTCAGGAAAACATCCCTCTCAAAAGGGTATTTGGATTGTGAAATTTTATGAATCAGCTGATATGAGAGAAGACTGGCAGGGCCCAGCCACAGCAGTAAGTGGCCCAGTAAAGTCAGTGGCAGAATCGACCTATCGGAGTAGCAGGAAATTTTTGTGTAGCATAATTCCAGTTTCCCTCCCTGCAAGGTGGAAGTAATAAGAGGGCTCTTATCAGGTTGCCATTTGAATTAAATGAGATAAAGAATGGGAAGCCTCTAGCACATAGTAAATAATCAATACTGTTAGCTTGTTAGCTCCCTCTTTTGCTTTCCCTTCATTTATTCACCCATTCAATTAATATTCAATGAGCCAGCTTCTTCCCAGACTTGAATCACTTCCCAGTGGTAATATGAGTTAGTGCTCCGGGACATGCCTGGTCTCCTCCAGGCTAGAAGGATTTGATTTAGTACCCCTTAGCATAATGCACTAATTGGTCCCTTAGTGACCTGAAAGAGTTAATGCATTATTGTAGGATTTAATCTACTATTTCCTGACAAAATGAGTTTTAGCATTTTTATAAGTTCCCTAGAATTAAAGTACACAAATCCCCACCCCCTCACTACACAGACACTGCAGCTCCTAAAGAGAAGTAAGATATGCTAAATAATAGAAGTAAAATAGTCCATTTTGAGTTTACTGGGTATTTTTTTTCTGATCATGAAAGAAACATATTGAAGAAATCTAAGATGCATAAATTAAGATTCAAGTTTTCATAATTTTAGTCTTTAAAAAAATGGTTCTCAGCAAATAGCACAAAATTGTTCTATATTCGCTTATGTTTTTAAAGTCGTTATATAATATACAAATGCATAATCCATAATTTATATACTTTCACATATACTTTATGTATTTATATGTTGCTTTTATAATTAAAGTTGTATTGTGAACATATTTTACAGGCATTGAAACTCATCAAAATATTTTAACAACAAATTAATACTTCATCACGTAGACATTCCATGATTCGTTTTAGCTATGAGTTTATCTGGATCATTTTTCCTTTGTTTCAATAAGTGATATTGAGATACATATACTTGGGGCTATGTTCCTGTTATTTTTCTTAGAAATAAGTTAGATTCTTATAAGCAAAATTAGTGGGTGAAAAAGGACAAACCTACTAAAGGCACTTACAGAGTAGCAAAGGGTTTTGCAAAAGCCAAAAGAGCCAAATGGCCTCCTTGTCACCACAAAATGGCTGTGAGCAGTGTTTGAGGACAAGAGCCCCAGCTCCTGAGTTCCTAGAGACCACACTGCCCAAAACATCAGTCAAGCAGCTGAGCCGTGATGAAGGGCCAGAAGTGGGCTGCAATCAGTGTGGCCATAGCAGAAAGGACCGAGCCAGAGGCTCAGCATGTCTTAGAGGGGCTTAGGGAACTTTGACGTTTTACAAGAAAAGGAGAACAAAGACAAGGAAGGGCTCGGGGTTGGCTGCTGAGGTAAGTGATCCTGGTCAGGCCAAGCTCTGGTTAGTCACTGCCTCTGGACTGGTTCTGCAAGGTGTCCTGGAGAAGCCTTCCCGGGTCAAGGGGACTATCTGGTTCCTATTCAGTGACTGTTATTCTTTCCTCTTGGGGAAGCAGCCTCAGTTCTGTTATGGAGTAACTGGTTCTATGTAGGAGATGATTTCATCTTAGGTCAATCTGTCCACCAAAGCCCTCCCTTTCCTGAAATCCAAGTGACTGTAAGATTTGAACAATGACTAGAGAGTGACAGGTGCCACTCTAGAGGTCTGGACCCAGACATCGAATGTTTCTGAGAATCTGGAAAATACCTTAGTTACTCTCACCATAGTGTCCTCATTTCTGAAGGGGATCAAGACAGGTTAGGTAAATTTAAGGCTGATAAATCTCATATTACTAATTTTTAGACAGGCACCCTTTTAGTGACCAATAGATCTATCTGCAAAGCTGAACAGAGATCTGACCTGAAGTTTTAAGGTAATAAAGGAGACAGATATAAAATGGGGCAGAGATACCGAGGTCTCCTATTTTTAGTTACTCACAGGGGTCTA
>PVIR01025761.1:0-12616 GCA_004026965.1 Petromus typicus | reverse complement strand
TTACTAATGAGGTTGAGCATTTATTCTTGTTTATAACCCATTTTTTCTATCTGTTCTGTGAATTGTAGGTTTATGTTTTTGCCTATTTTATGGAGAATATAGAGATTTTATTATCAGTTATATTAACTCATTATATATTAATATCCTCCCACTGTTTTATTTTTAATTTCTGAAATATTTACTC
Organism: Petromus typicus; assembly: GCA_004026965.1. Classification (NCBI taxonomy): domain Eukaryota; kingdom Metazoa; phylum Chordata; class Mammalia; order Rodentia; family Petromuridae; genus Petromus; species Petromus typicus. Next base: position 12,432 of record PVIR01025761.1, on the reverse strand, counting down.
CATTGTAAAGGGCCACAGACCTCAAGAAAAGCTAAGGTATTTTTTCTTGTTAATAAACATACCCCATCAAATTATCAATAATGCATAATCTTCTCATTTGATTTTAAATTTTTATGCTGTTTTTGACATAGAATGTTTAACTTTAAATATTAAAATCAGTCTTTTCCTTGGCTATTTAGTTCACTGTTTGTTTGTTCAAATAGTGCTTCCCCGCTCGATATCAAGCAAATAGTCACCTAATGTTTTCTCTAGTTTCTTAAAATGATTTCATTTTTCTTATGTTACTTTCTAATTCATCTAGAATTTATTCTGTTTCATAGTAAAAATGTAAATGGATATTTTTTCAAACATAGGTTTTTTAACAGCATTTGTGAAAGACTCATTCATTTTTGTATTAATTTGCTATAAATTAGAATCTATGCATATATTACATGTTTGCCAGAACATTGACTCATCTTGTGTTCCAAAATCTCACAGTTTGTGTCACTGCCTTTTAACCTTAGAAAAAGCCTTGTTTTTCAAAAACTATTTATATCTATTTTAAATGGTTCATTCCTTCAGATAACATTCTATTATATACAAATTTCTGAAGTAGGGAATTTTCTAATATCCCTTTCTTCTTCCTTCTTGCTAGTGGTGTTATTCAAGGGAAGGGAGGGCATAGCCCTCAGTGATAAATTTATTCTCCAGGCTCCACTATCATGACATTGAACGAGTGAGTTCATTTTGGTTAAGGAAACAGTAGTGGTTTAAATATATCTATAAATTTTTGGTACTCCTCCCTTCAGAAAGTGGAAGCAATTGCCTTGGTTCATTTCCTGCTTCTGTAACACAATACCTGAGATTTCTGAAGAACAGAAATCCATTCCTCACTCTTGTGGAAGGTGGCAGCCTCCCACAGCACTGATGGTGGGTGTCTGGGGAGGGTCTTCCTGACACTCTCATAAAGCAGGAAGTAGAAAAGCAAGTCTTCTTTGATAAGAGGCTTACTCCTATTCCCTAAGGAAAGCCCTCCAAGGACTAAGCATTTCTTAAAAGCCCTGCCCCTTAGTACTATCATAATGACACTTGCCAAGCTGTAAAAAGACAACACAGAAACCTAAGAAAGACCCACGTGATTAGTAACAGCTTCCTGACACCTGTCATCTTGGCAGTGAATCATCATAGAAGTAGATCCCTCCAACCTAATCCTTGCTTTCACATGATTGCAGCCATTGTCAACCTCCCAAACAAAATGTCATGAGAGATCCTGAACCAACATGCCTGGCTAGGCTTCAGTGAATTCTTGACCCACAGAAACTATAAAATAAAAATTATTTGTGTTTTTATTAGCCTTCTGTGTCCTTCAGTGTTGTTTTACCACTGATTTTGAAAAGTGTTCCTCTCTATACAGAGTCATAGCCATAATGCTTTTGGAGGCTCTTTACTGTTTTGGTAAATATGGAAAGATATTACTGGAATCAGAGCCCTCCCCCATCTTCTTTAACTCCTTAAATGCAGAGATGATGCCTGAAGTATGGCAACCCTCTTGCCATGATGTGGCTGCCACATGATTGTGAAGGTTGGTGCATTACAGATGATGGAGCAGAGATGCCTAAAGATAATGCCAAGCCATTGAACAATACCATCAATTAACTGGTAAATATGCCTTCAGTGTATCTCATAATAGATAAAATGCTTTGCTTGAGCTACTCTCAGCCAGTTAATTTGTTATCGGCACCAGTTCCCTTGCTAACAGACATTTGGAACCAGATGTCACAGCGTGGACAGCACAGAGCTGGGCACATTGTGGGTACGCTTAATCAGAGTGGTCAATATTAATAGCTTGAATGCAATAAGAAATAAAAGCAGACTTTCTTCCAACACTTAGTTTGTAGAAATAATGGAAGATGAATTAATAAATGATAGCAGAATTTAGATTTCCTCAGAGGAAAATGTTTCAAAGCATTTAGCATGTGAAGGACTCCCTACCACAGCACTTTTTTTTGTGCTGATGTAGATTAACCAGTGGTCAAATTGCCTGCAATCAGGTATTGATTAGAATTCTTTGCCCATAAAACATGAAACAAAGTGAAAAACTGCTTTATTTTTATTTAAGTTCTCAAATAACTATATTATAAAGCAACTGATCTTTTATAAAATAAAGCCTATCCTTAAAATATTATACACTGTACTTATAAAAGTCTTCCCATTGAGATCATCCTTATATTTGTTTTACTTAATCTGCAAAACACAAAACTATGCTATTTTATTTTAACATAATTCTTATACTTTACATTGTGTATTCTTTTTTACAATAATATCATTAGTACAGCTACCAGAAAATCTCAAATATAAAAGGCATACCATCAAGTAATAGTGAAAATGTACAACAACCCACATTTTCAAATCAGAGTGTGAATTACCATCATCATATTGTAGAACTTTCATATATTTTAGTACTCAGCATATATTAGCTCATCAATTCAACTTAGTAAATAATTAACAGTAATAATACATAAGTTCAGCAAGTTATGTGCACAATTATATATAGTAACCCTGTTTATAAAAGACAAAAACAGAAGCAACCCAAATGTTCACCAACAACAAAAAAGGTAAACACACTGGGACTTTTTTTGCCCCAGTAAAAAAAATACTGGAGCCAGAAGACCAAACAGATTCTTGCTACAGCAACAATACTGATGCCTTTCACAACTGTAGTGCTGAATAAAAGAAGTCAGACACAAAAGGACACCCAGCGCATGGTTTCATGTTACTTTTCTTATTGCTGATACAAAATACCCAACATACAAAGTTACAGGGGAAAGAGTTTGTTGGGTTACATTTCATAGAGGTTTTAGTCCATAATCAGCTGGCTCCAAGGCAGGTTGGCAGAAGGGCAACAGTTTATGGCAGCAGCAAAAGCAACAAGAGCCTGAACAACATCTTTCTCCACCTTTTATTCCATCCAAACTACCAGGATTGGAACAGTGCTCAACCATTCACTCACTTGTGGTAGTTTAGAAATCACACACCCTTAATCCCAGCATCGCACATTCCAGGTTCAGCCATCTTTACAAAAACGCACAACAGCAAGTAATGTGGATGATACCAAAATCAGCTGCGAGCTGGAGCAGTACCTAGCCTTCCCCCTGGCTGGGCTGCCGGAGTTGAGTGCTTGGAACACAGAGCATTCTGAATCCAACTACAAAGGACAAACTGTCTAGGCTGCCAACATTCTGGAACGTCAGTGCTCTGGGGCTTTCTTTTTAAAGCAGTCTTTCACTTTTGCAATTTTGAGGCTGCAAAGGGTGGAGTCCTGATGTTTCTTGGGATGCCCTCAGGCCAGCTTTTTTATTCTCCAGCTCCTCCTCAACAATCAAAATCTTCTCTGCTCTAACTTTGCAGTCCACAGTTTTACAGGAGCTTCCCTCTGGTCAAACTTAAAATATTTTAAATCATTCTGCTGGACTCTTTACTTTGGATTTTCAATACATATCTAGTTAAAAGCCCCCAACCGCAGCCATGCCACCATTTTAACATTAGATGGCCTTGAAATTTCTTCTGTGAGATTAATTAGTCTGCCACTGGTAATTTCAGTCTTAGGCAAAGTTTCTGGATAAGAGCAAAATGCAGACAAACTTTCTGCCAACCCTTAACACAGCCTCTGGTGTCCAACAGCCAGTGCAAACCTTCCCAAAAGAACTCCTCAAGGTTCTATATAGTCCAGGTTCAGCCACCTCTGAAAAAGAAGCCCCACCTCATCTGCATGAGGCAGTAGGCTCACACACATATCTAAACATAAGCCACAATATAAAGTATGCATGAGTGACTACAAATTTGATCTATTGTGGTAAAAGTCAATAAAAACAGAGATTGTCATTTTCAGGATAGGAAGTAGCAGGAAGTGTGAGGAGGTTTCAGGGATTCTGGCTATTTCCTACTTTTTCACGTGGGTAGGGCTTACATGAAAGAGTTCAGTGTATAATTATAGAAGTTCATCAGATGCATTCTTTGTAATGCAGGGTGTGTTATACATCTCTTTAAAATGGTGCTGTTTCTTCCCACTTATTCCTCCAGTACGTTATTCAAAAGTCACAAACTACCTACTTCATGTAACCTCTGAAATTTTGCTTCAACAAATCCAAAGAAGAAAAAAATGTAACTATTCTTTGAAACAAAATCAAACCAAAGCAAAAGTTATATCAATTGGTCCAAAGCCTAGGGCAGTGTGTTTCTGGATGGAGGATAAAAGGAATAAAATCTGCAGTCAGACTCACACTTTTTTTTAACCAAGTTTAGAACTAAAAGAACAATATTAACAGAAGAGATGGCAGAGTTCACCTCTTACCACTTTCTTATTTCTGACTTAACGGAAAGATAAGAAAGAGATACTATAGCAGGCTGGAAAGTAGCCATATCCGGGTCTGCTGTTTACCTTTCTGCAAACACACTTGGTTTGGGTTGTTCTGCTTCCCTGGCATAGTCTCCCACAGGCTTCCCACCAGGAGCATGAGTGACTATAAATGCACCAAGGCCAACACTTGCTTTTGACATCTATCAAAGTTCATTTCCAGACTCAACACTGACTGTTCAGTGGAAGGCCAGGAGTCTCTGTCCAGCTCTGATCTGCCTTTCACATTAGCTGGTGGGCATATTTTCAATGAATATAAAGGACATATGTTAAAGAGGATTTCTTGGTCATTGGGAGCTTTTGGAAGATTTATCTAGAGGTCAGGTGGCTAAAATGGAAGTGTCTATCTCTAAGGTTTACCCTGAAAATCAGGTCTCTAGCCCGTGCCCCTCAAAGTCCAACAATTCCGCATTGAACTCATATTTTTCTCACACAAATGTACCCAGAATCTGCTCAGAAAGAATGGTCTATGAAATAATTTAAGTATTTTTCCAATAAAAAAATTCACATAGACTCTATAGTAGAAAAGCGTTACATGTTATAATGGTTTCCAGAATTTATACATGGTAAAGCTGTTTACCTGCAAAAAGGAAAACAACGTGCACTTTTACTCCTTCGGGTGCCCTGACTCTGGAAGTTTAAAATAGTTCTCAGTAGCACCTCCCCAGGATCTTGACAGATGCTTCAGGCTATTGGTAAACTTTAAAGAGATTTCACAAGAAACTGCATTGCACCATTTTCTTTTAATCTGTGTACCTAGTTGTCTAGCTGTGGCTGGCTGTAAACCATCCATAAGCTAGAAGCATTTTAAATCTTATTTGTTTCGTGAGTGGACTATTCCTTAAGAAGTGTTTTTGCTTGGTTGCTTCTCAAGTTAAATGTTACTTCTACATCTACTTTTTTTTCTAATGACATATTTTTTTCTCTGATTTGTTGAGCACAATTTGATTTGTTAGCTTGTTAATTCTACACTGCTCAGACTTCGGAGTTTGTTTTAAAGAGGTGTTTTAAACATCTAAGCTTTAAGACACCCTTAGCGTATCTCTGTTTAATGGTAGGTGTTTTAAGCTCAGAGTGGTTTTATTTTTCCTTTCACATACAGCTAATGGCTAACCACATACATCTACCCTTACCCCAGCTTTGCTCATGTCTATGTGTTATGGCTCACAAAAATAAGCCTCTGCTTAAAGGCTCAGAATTTAAGAAAATATTCATGAAATCACTCCTCACCCACTAAGAGTTCTACTACATCTCTTCTTGAAAGTACACACTTTAAACCAATGATGGCAAACCTTTTAGAGCTTTCAGTGATACAAACAGCCCCCTGCAGCATGTGGGCCATAGCTTCACCACCAATGCTTCAGACCACAAGCATCTGCAGATTTTCAGGGCAGGAAGCACCATCTTTTACAGTTCACTGTTTTGGGTCTATGTCTACTTGGAAATCTTCATGTATCTCCAGGGAGTTCTCTTCTAAACCTGAGAAGCCAAGTCTTCTCTGCCCTCCTCTCACTCTGTTTAGCTGCCAGAGATAAGAAAGTCTCAGAGAGCAGATCCAACATCCAAACTCTATCTGCACCATTGCATGTCAACCTAAGTAACAACCAGAGAGATTCTCCAAAAAATGACAATACTTATTTGGAATAGCAGAGCACTGCAGTGGAGAAACTCATGGAATAGTAAACTATGAGCACATTCAAAGAGGTAAGGGCAAGATAAATATTTGAAGGTAAAACAGGGAAAATTACACCATTCCTGGCATTATAATCCTTGGCTACAATGATTAATAACAAAGAAGGCACCAGTTCATGGTTATATGGACAGTTACTGGGTCGATGTCCTTGCAGAAGTGTTTGTGGGGTGTGGTCCTGAAAGTCTTTTGTGAATAATTCTTCCTATCACGTATACATGTATAAGATCCCCCTATAACTTTCTGGCTATATTTATTTATTTTACTTAGAGCTTGACAAAGCTTCCCCATTTTGACTCTGACAACTGTCACACATGCTAACATAAGGACAGTAATAAACATACAGTAATGACCAGGTGGGAGAGAAGGAATGAGAGGATGGACAGGTGGGTATCCTTTCAGGGCAGAAAAACTCCACCTTCCTTTATTTATCCTCCTGAGTGGTTTGCAGAGAGGTTTGAAGTAGTTGCATGACCACTTCCAAAGACCATGCTGACTTGAGTAGGGGGATATTTTAGACTAACAAAATCCTTCTGTCCTTGCTATAACCTACATGCATTGTGAATTAAAGTTACTCAGCCTTGGAATAGAAGCTTTTTGTTTGGGGATTTTCAAGTATGCTTGTCAGGTACAGGCCCATCACTGGTAACATCTTCGGAATATACTTGTCTTCTCCCTGACATCAGTAAATCCATTCGCTCCCAGCTGTAATTTATCTCTTGATAAATCATGCTATCAAGTTGAAGTGTGAAAGCAATACCCTCGGGACATAAAATACCACTGAATCCGCTGTTTGGTTAATTTATTACTATTATTAGGGAACTGACAGGATTACTTTAAAAATCAAGTGCCCAGAGGCCTCAGATTTTTATCAGATCCTCAATACTAGAACAGTGCTCAATCACGACTGGCTGACCTGGCCACTTCCTCCACCTGTCCTTTGGAGAATTTTTGTCGGATGAGAGAAGTGGTTGAAGCTCCTCCAAAATGTTCAGACAGACAGTCAGTCTGGCTTTTCAAAGTGAATAAAGCCTTAGGGCTTTTTCTCAAGGAAGTTGCTCGCTTTCTGAAGAGAAGTAGCTCTCCACACAGCCCCTGACATGTGACATGGCGTCTGTTGAGCACACTGCTGCACACTGACCCAGTGAAGACAGCAGCCCCAAACCAAGAGCTAGGGGATGTGCCTGGAAATCCTTACTCTGCTGCTTCCTTCTTGTGTGATCTTGGATGAATAATTTAATGCCCCTGAGCTTTGATTTAAATAGCTGTAAAAAATTATGTTAATAATAGGGTTGTTGAAAGAATTAATTAAGGCATGTAGAAATGCTCAAATCCTAGGTAACCAAGAGTGATTGTTACTTCCTCTTAATACTACATTTTTAAAGAAGATTTCATAAGGATGCATCGCTGATCTTTATTTGTCACATTTGTGAGTAGCCATTTCTCAGTACTACTGAGATTTGTTTTAATTTGGAATTCAGTCCAGCACTGTGCATTAAGATAGATGATAAATGAAGACACTTTTGTAATATTTTTCATACCTTAGAATCTCATGAATTGCAGATTAAATCCCATTATAATGTTAATCTGAAAGAGAAAGAAAGAAAGAGAGAGAGAGAGAGAAAGAGAGAGACAAAGGGCACGTGAAAGACAATCTAAGCTACACCAAATAACATTTCACAGTATTTAACACTTTCAGCAGTCTAGCTTATTCTTTGTTGCAGAAGGAAATGCTCAGCAGATATCCAGGGAGCTTGTCTGGGTGCATGCTGACAGCAAATCGGGAAAATACTTCAGCTCCAGCTGTTGTTGTTCCCCACTCTTTGCAAACACTTCAGCCTTCCCCTGGCCACACCGCTGCACTTCATGGCCAGCTCAGGACTTCTGAACCTGACAGACTCTCAATCTAGGATATTTCTCCCTACCCTCATTAACCTCCTTTTGTCACTTAATGGAGACCTAGGGACAATGATCGCCTCCCTAAGGTAGCTTTTTATAAACACCACTCTAGAACAGTTTCCACACCCAAGGCCCACTCATCACTTTGTCTTATTTTTTCTTACAATACTCAGCACTACCTCCTATTACAACTGTTACATTGTTTGCCTCCCACTAAAATGGTAGCCCCAGGAGAAGAACATGTCCATCTTACTCATCATTACTGTAAATGCCTAAAATTACTCCTTGCAGACAGAAGTGAGTGAGAGGAAAGACGTGTCCTCCATCACCATGGTACAGAGTGCCTTCCTCTGCAGCCTGCAGTTCAGGAAGCTTGACTCCAAGGACAGGATCGAGCTGAGTCATGTGGAAGCCAGAACCTAATCTCATTCCCACCCCCATATATGCTCTCTTTCTGGTCTTCTCAAGGAGCTTGCTAACTGCTCTCCTTCTTCAAGTCCAGGTTGTAATTTTTATTCGTTTTTATTAGTTAGCTTTCCTCTTGCAAGAAAACCATACTTGATTCTCAGAACTTAAAGGAAGATAGGTGTAATTTTGCTCATATTTTAAGGAGATTTACTTCACAGTTATCTGGTTCCTGGGCAGAAACATCATGCAGAAGGGTGTAGTGGACAAAGCATTTTAGTTCATAGTAGCTGGGAAACAAAGCAAGGAAATAGTGGCAGAGAGGAAGGGGTAAAGGGCCAGACACAGACCATCAAAGCAATGCCTTCATGATGCACCTGGACACACCCAAAGATAGGCTTCTTCTGTCCCCTGAATGGATCCCAATAAGTTAACCTTTCACCCTAACCACCACATACACTCTATACACTTCATTTCTTGTTCATTTTGGCTTTATTTTACTCTTGTTTTCTTGGATTTTATTGAGGGGTAACTCACATTCAATAAACTGTGCATCTATAAAGTGTACTATTTGCTAAGTTTCAACATATGCACATACCAAGTCTAACTAAGACAGGAAACATATTTATTATCCTCATAGGTCTACTCATCTCCTTTGTAAACTCTTCCTCCTACCCTCCTACCCTACTTGTCCTTAACTCTAATTTCTTTAAAATATTTCATATAAAAAATCATACTTTTGTCTGTTTATGCATTTGGGCCTAGATCTTTTCGCTAAGCACAATCATTTGAAGATTTATCTATGGTGTGGCATCAAGCTGTAGTTGTTTTCTTTTTTTACTAAGTGATACTATTTTGAATGGATATGTCCTAATTTACTTAGTAACTTGTTTGTAGACATTTGGATTGTTTTCATTTTTGCAGTTACGAATACAGCTGCTATTAACATTCACATGCATATAAATCATTGTATAGGCATGTTTTCATTCCTCTTGAACAAATACCTAAGAGAAGAATACTTGATCATGTGGTATGTGTCTGGTTAACTTTTTAAGAACCTGTCAAATTACTTTCTGATAGAGTTGTCCCATTTTATATTCCCACCAGCTGTTCACAATTCTTCCAGGTGCTCCACTTCCGAACCACTATGTGGTATTCTAACAGCAAGATCTAATTGAAAGACAAATCTGATTGTGCCGTTCCTCAGCTTAAAATTTATCTGTGACTTCCTACTCCATTCAGTGAAAGGCCTACTTTCCTTAGGCTGTTTACAAGCTGTGGCCACAGACACATCTCCTCCCCCCACCACCATTTCCTTTTCCACTTTGCAAGCCCCTAGACTTTCCAACAGGACTTTGGAAGTAGACATAGAGACCCAGGCAAGGAGGGAGAGGATATCATGTGAACACACAAGAAAGTGATTATCTACAAGCTGAGGAGAGCAGCTGGGAACTGATCCTCCCTCAGAAGAAACCATCCAGGTACATTTTAACCTCAGACTTTCAGCCTCCAGAACTGTGTGAACATAATCACTTGCTGTTTACACTTCTCACTCTGTGCTGCTTTGTTCCGATGGTCCAAGCAGTAATACACACTTACCTCTAATGAGGCAGCAGCTCAACCGTTGCTGTCTCTGTTAATTCTTCCTCCATTTCTCTTGCTAAACTATAATTGCCTTCTTTACCCTTTTTTGAGGTATTTTGTTCATATCTTTCTTGGGAATTTCATCTCACTATTGTAATTATTGGCTTAAGTGTCAGTCTGTTTTCCCCACTAGGCTATGTTCTTTGGAAGATTTTTTTATCTTTGTATTCCAAGCAGTCTCGACTGGTCTCCTGACACAGCACAGGCTGCAAGGCATTTTTGTTGCATGAATTCTCTGGAACAAAACTGCTCAGCCAGATTTCTCTCCCTATTAGACTGCCATGGTCCTTTTCAAAAGAAAATGTTCCAGTAATTCCCCTTTGTGGGAGTTTACTCCAAGGAGAATTTTGGACAAAGTACATAAAAATGGAAGCATAAGAAAATTCATCACAGAACTGATTAAAATACAAAAAATTATAATTGGCATAATTGTTTTTCAGTAACGATTAGTTACACAAATTATGGTATATCCCACAGAAGAATATTGTACATCCAATAAAAACAATGGTGGGGATCTATATTTATTGACACTAAACATTTACCACCTATTATCAAATGAAAATATAAAATACATAACTATATACATAGTGTAAGTATAAACTTATTAAGTTGTATATAGCTAAAGAAACTCATTATATGGAAATATACAGAAAAATGTTTGCCAAAATGTTACAACATTTATGTATGAATGCTAACATTTCAGAAAATTTTCTCCTTTTCTCTATACATTCCAGAATCGCTTAAAATTATAAGGAAGATATACATTAATTTTAAAACCAGAATCAAACAGCCGGGCGTGGTGGCTCATGCCTGTAATCCCAGCACTCGGAAGGCAGAGGCAGGAGGATTGCCGTGATGTGAGTTTGAGGCTGAGCTCAGGGCCAGCCTGAACTGGAAAGCAAGACCCTGTCTCAAAAAACCAAAAAAAAAAAAAAAACCAGAATCAAACATAAAAACCACTTAATTTTGAATGAAATATAATAAAAATGACACTATTCAAATCCTATCATTGTGCTGTATCAACCCCTTAACCCACATGTGGAAGGAAAGTAATGCTTCTCACCCTGTTCATGAACCTCCTGAGAGCGGGTCGGCCTGGGGCCCAGGCCACACCCTGGCAGCCAGACCAGCAGAAGTAGAGATCTTAGGCTGCTTTCACCTACCTTGCCTTGGTCTAATCCTCCAAATAAATCCTCCCATCCCACTTTAAGTTTCTCCCTACTAATTATTCTCTTTAGATTCTTCCGTTTAGGCACCTATTATAATGCATGGAAAAGAACAACAATGATAGAAAATCTATTATTAGTTAGGAGCATGGTAATTTCATTTAGCTCCCCAGCAAAGGGCTGGACTTTTAAATTTTGATACAAAAAATTAAAGAAGCAAAAATGGGAAGGAATTAGTGACAGAGAGGGGAAATCCAATAGAACCAAATTTAGTCCCTGGAGAAAGTAGATAAAGGATAATGTGTTAGTGAAGACTCTCCAGAGAAATAGATTCAATTAAATAGGTAAGTAGGGATAGACAGATGCTAGATAGATAGATAGACAGACAGACAGACAGAAAGACGGAGGAGATTTGTTTTAAGAATTAGCTCACATGTGTCTAGAAATCTATCCATTTCTTCTACATTTTCCATTTTATTAAAGTATACATTTTCAAAGTAGGTGTTTATTATCCTCTGGACTTCCTCTGGGTCGGTAGTAATTTCTCCATTCTCATTCCTAATAGCATAGATATGAGCCTTTTCCTTCCTTTCTTTAGTGAGGTTGGCTAAGGGTCTATCAATTTTGTTTATCCTCTCAAAGAACCAACTTTTCGATTCATTGATTTTTTGAACTGTTCTCTTGGTTTCTATTGCATTAATTTCTGCCCTGATCCTTATAATTTCTTGCCTAGTGTGAGTTTTGGGTTTGTTTTGCTCCTCTCTTTCTAGTTGCTTGAGGTGCAGCATTAAGTTGTTTATTTGAGCTTGCTCCATTTTCTGTATGTAGGCCTTCAGTGCTATGAATTTTCCTCGTAGAACTGCTTTCATTGTGTCCCATAAATTTCTATATGTTGTGCTGGGGTTATCGTTTAGTTGTAAGAACTGCTCAAGACACATATGAACTCCCAAAGCTGAATAAAGAAGATATAGAGATGTTAAATGCCCCAATAACAATCTGTGAAATTGAAAATGTAATTCAAAACTTGCCAACAAATAAAAGCCCTGGACCTGACAGTTTTACTGCCGAATTCTATAAAACTTTTAAAGAAGAGTTAGTACCTCTACTTCTGAAACTGTTCAATGAAATTGAAAAGGAAGCAGTGCTCCCAAACTCATTCCTGGAAGCAACCATTACCCTGATTCCAAAAGCAGAGAAAGACCCAACCAAAAAAGAGAACTACAGGCCAATATCTC
>PVIR01025760.1:0-16420 GCA_004026965.1 Petromus typicus | reverse complement strand
GAGGCCGCAGGTGTGATGAGATGATTCTCCAGGGCCAACTCCAGCCTTAGGGTTGTTGGAATAATCTTCTCTTTATAAAATCTTTTTCCAAAGCATTTTTAGAGTCACTATAAATCTGACTTTGATATCAGCTTGGTTTCAAAGTCCTACTTGCACAATGGATTTTTAATTCACTGTATTTGAGCTCTCTGAGACACAGTTTTCTATTGATAGGAAGGATTATTAATCCTTATTTTCAAGGCTGCTGTACACTCATTAAATAATGCAGGAAGAAGAAATATTTGATAAAGCAGAGCATTAAAATTAAAACTGCTCTTAATAGAAAATGTCAAAAGAAGGAGAATACGTGCCACAGACATGAGGGAAATACTTGAAACAAAACAAGTGTTTTCCAAAATTTACAAAGAACTCTTAAGATTTAACAATAAAAAATGAATGAATTTTAAAACCAGGTAAAAGACCTGAAAGGCACTTCCCCAAAAAGACATCCAGGTTCAAGTAAGCAGATAAAAAGATGATGAAAGTCATTTGTAGTAGGGAACTCTTAATTAAAGCAATAATGAAATACCACTACCCACATATTAGAATAGCCGAAATCTGACGTACTGACAGTGTAGGGTACCACTGAGGGTGCAGAGCCCCAGGACCTCTCATTTATTGTTACTGCAAGCATAAAATGGTACAGGCTTTAGAAGACAATTTGGTGACTTCTTATAAAATTAAACACATCCTTAACTATACAGTCTCATAATCATGTTCCTTCCTACTCACCGAAATGAACTGAGAATCTGTCTGCATAAAAACATGCACTCAACTATTGATCGAAGTTTATTTGTAATTACCAAAACTTAGAAGTAAACACGGTGCCCTTCAATAAGAGAATGGCATATTCTCATATTATTCAGTGTTAGAAAAAGAAAAAAAGAGTTGTCAAGCCCAAACGGACATGGTGGAAATGTGAATCCATATGAATAATTAAAGAAAACAATATAAAAAAGGCTGCACGATGCATGACTTCATTATATGACACTCTGGAAAAGGCAAAATAGCTTGTACTGTAGAAATAGTAAAAAGAGCAGTGATCACATTTGTGAAGAGAGATAGCTGAGCAGTGTTTCCACAGGACGTTTAAGGCAGCAAACTCTTCTGTATGGTACTGTAATGCTGGATATGTTCTCATACATTTACCCAAATCCATTGACTGTGAATCCTAATGGAAACTAGGAGTCCACTTTTAATGATTACATGGTGATGTAGGTTCACTGACTATAACAAATGTCCTGTCTGAGGTGTTGTAGAGAAAGTGTGGGGCATGGAGCGGTGGGTGGAGTGGACACAGGAACATATGGGGCTCCCTGTACACACCTCACAGCTTATTTGCTGTGAGCTGGAAACTATTCTTTAAAATGTTAAGTTTATTAATTTACAATTATATTAAGAACTGACTAGCACAAGGCCTGGCATAAATAATTTTTCCTATTCAAGTGTCTGAGTAATTTACACATAACACATATTTTTGTGTATTATTTCTGTCCCATTCTCTTTCTTTGGTAAGAGACTTCTCTTCCAAACAAGAGTAGAAATGCAGTTCCCGGAGGCAGAGGAAAAAGGGCTGGGAAAAGAGGTGATGATTAAAGTACTGAATTTCAGTTACACTGGGAATACATTTTGGTGATCTGCTGCTCTCTGTGGTGACTGTAGTTATAGCAATAAAAAAATTGCTTAGAAATAGATTTTTAGTACTCTTACAAAAAAACAAGTTTGTGGAGTGTTATGTTTATCGACTCAACTCAATCTTTCCACAGTGTGCACACATAGACCAAAATACCATGTTATGTTCTATAAATATATACATGTTAGTGTTTATCAATTAAAACAAATGAATTAACAATTAAGAGCCTTCAAAATTGGAATATGAAATGTATGCTAAAAATTAGCATCCAAGTTGGAAAGAAAAAAACTGCCTGTCAATTATGTGATGTGGAATATAGAGAAGTCCAAAGAGTCCACAAAAAAAGTGTAAGAATTAATCATGGACAGTATCAAGTCACTTAGAATCAATTTCAGAATAATTTGCATTTCTTTATACTAGCAATAAGTAATAAAATAAATGACAATAAAAGAAGTTAAAAATCTCATTTACATGAGTATTAAAATGAATAAAACATACATTTAGGCATACATTTAGAAGAAAATCTAATCCTTATGTTGTGAAACTAAAAAAGTTTAAAGATTAAGAAAATCCAAATAGGGCCGGGGAGTTAGCTCAGTGGTTCCGGCGCCTGTCTTGCAAGCGCAGGGACCCGGGTTCGATTCCCCGGTAACCACATAACAATACTGGGTGTGGAGACCCACACCCAGCAGCAACCAGTACCACATACCACAGTGCCGGGTGTGGTGGCTCACGCCTGTAATCCCAGCACTCGGGAGGCAGAGGCAGGAGGATTGCTGTGATATGAGTTTGAGGCTGAGCTCAGGGCCAGCCTGAACCACAAAGCGAGACCCTGTCTCAAAAAACCTAAAAAAAAAAAAAAAAAAAAAAAAAGAAAATCCAAATAAATAAAAAGACCTATTTATCATGGATAGAAATATTTACTAAATTTAAATGGCAATAATTCTTCAATTTAATTGATAAATTCAAGACAATCTTTTTATAAATAGGAACCACTTATTTTTAAAAACTCCTTTTTAACAATAATTGTAAGTTGATTCTAAAATTCACTGCACTTCTAAAGTTGAAGATACTCAAAGTGCCCAAAATATTGATAAAGATAGACCATATGTACCAATTTCAAAACTTACTATAAAATATCAGTAATCAAGACAGTGTAGTAGGATCATAGGATAAATATATAAATTCATGGGTTAGAGCTTAAAATGCCCAAATAAGCCTTAATTTATGATTAATCAGTTTTAATAAGGTAAGCAAAAATTAAATTATGAAAGAATATTATCAAAAAAAGATACTGAGACAGTTATCCACGTGTAAAAAAGCAAATTCAAATCCGTGTCTCATAGCCTAGGTAAAACCCTCAAAATTAATTGAAGATTTAACTATCAGCCAAAACTATCAAGCTCTTAGGAGAAAACATAGATAGAAATCTTTGCTATTTAGATTAGATATTTGTTCCTTAAATTAGACACCCAAATCACAAAGAGCAAAAGAAAAAAAATAAGTAAATTAGACTTCATTAAAGTTAAAACTTTCTGTCTCGGGACACATTGTAAAGAAAATGAATAGATAATTTAAAGGCTGGAAAAATGACATATGTGACAAGAGGTTGTATCTTGAATATATATGTAAAGAATATAGATCAGTAATAAAAACACAACCAAATTTTTTTTAATGAGCAAAAGGTCTGAATAGACAGTTCTCTAAGGAAGAAAAACAGATGACCAAAACACAAATGTTGTGAAAAGATTCTCAGCACCTCTGGTCATTAGCAGAACTCATCATACTACAGTGATTTATCACTGCACACCCTATGTATGGTAAAAGTAGAAAAAAACAGTAAGTACTGGGAAATACATGCAGATAGTAGATAGGCCTCTCACATATTACTGGTGGAATTTTAAAACGAGTTGGCTGCTTTGTAAAGCGAACTGATGATTCTTCAAAACGTTAAGTGATGAAGTATATGCTACGTGAATTATATCTCAATACAGCTGTTATTTTTCAAAAAGTAAAGTCGGAACTTGATCCGATGTCAGGGAAAACTTCTCAGCTGGATATAACTGAGCATTTAGGTATTAAAATGTGTTGAGGAAGGTTCATGAACCCTCAGATGGATTTAAAATTATGACAAAGCATCTCTTCTAGATAAAGCACAATTCTTTGGGGGATAGACTGCTACATCTAGATGTTACTTGAAGTTTTTTGATTATCGTTCCATCATGATGGTTGGGTATTAATACTCAAATCACAAAAGACACCATGAATTCCATTCATCTTCAAACTTCATTTCCCAAAGTGGGTTTGCATGGTGCTGGCTTATCTCATTGTAGGACCTGCCATGTTTACATAAGCATCATGCAAGTCAGAGGCAGTGTTATCTTAGATTGACAACACTAAAACTGCATAAATGAAAAAATATCTCCATTTTGTTCACCTCTAAAGTTGAAATTTTGATGGAAATATGTTGTGCATTCTCACTAAGATTTTTTCTATTCACTAAGTGCTAAATTTTTCAGAGTTGCCATTTATTATACTTAGTGTCCCTTCCTAAGTAAATTTTTAATTTCATCATCATGTGTTAGTGTATGAGGCCAACAAGAGTTATTTCTTATTTTATTTGAGCTTCTGTAATAAAGATGCCATAACCTGAGTAAACTGTAAATAATATAAATTTATTTCTCATAATTCTAGTTTATGAGAAGCCTAAGACTAAGATGCTGGCGGATTCAGTGTATTACAAGGGCTACTTTCTGGTTCGTAGCTGACACCTTCCCGCCGTGTTTCCTGTGGCAGCAGGGCTCCATCCTCATGTGCTAATAGCATTTTAAGGGCTTTGCCTCTTACCATCATCACAGGGCTGAGGATTTCAACAAATCATTTTTTAGAGCTCAGATATTCAGACCACAGGGGGGTGTAAAAGTGTTTTCAATGATTAGCAGGTGAGACACATTCATAGCTTTGGGTTTCTTCCTTCAGAGTGGAAAACATACCGAAGAATAACAATAAATACAACATTTGACCTGAGTGTAGCATTGGGCAAGTCAGAAAAGTGACTAAAAGCTATTTGACTAAAATAATTTTAAATAAATATTAGATTGAACTAGATGAGCTTCACTAGATACACTGTAATTTTATACAACTTTAGTTTTATTTACTTTTTGCTATACTGGGAATCAAACCTAGGACCTTACCTGTTCTAGGAAGTGCACTACCATAGAGCCATTGCTCTAGCCTCTAAGATAAATAATTTATACTTGTTCAGTAATAGCACTGATTGATATATCAACTGATTTGTCAATGGAAGGAACCAGCAAATGTCCAGAAGGAAGATAGGACATAATTGTAAAAATATACAAATTACACAGGAGAAATATGTGAACATTTTGAAAACTAAATATTGTTGTGATCTATGTTTTTGTGATTTTTTTTTTTGCTTGCTTGTATCTACTTCTTGACTGAATTACTGACAATGTACTGATTATTTTACTTTAAGACTAAGTTGAGATTTTAGGCTATGAAATATTATTAGGATTCTCTAATGAAATACAACCAATAATATGTGTGTGATCGATAATTGAAATACATATATACAAGATGCCATTTTGAAAGCTGAGAAGTCTCACAAGCTGGCTTTTGAAAGACGGAAACACTATTAGTAGATTTCAAATGTCTGGGAGCCACAGCACTGATGATGTAGATCCCAATCTGTATCTGAAGGCTGGAAGACCAGGGGTTCAAGTCAGGAGGTTAACTCTTGAGAGCAGATATCAACCTTCCTGACCTTTCCAGTCTATTAAGACCAGCAAGAGATTGGATAACACTCGCCATATTGGAAAGAACCACTCATTTTACTGAGCTCGCAGTGAATGAATGCTCACTGTGTTGAGGTTCTCTAAAAAGAACAGCTTCAGCATAAAATTCCAAGGGATTTATTAATTAGGCTTACAGAATCAGAAATAGAAGAGTCCCAGTGGCTTTCTACTAGAACAGATACAGAAGAAGAAAAAATGGCCACTTTTAGGGCCAAAGATTTAGCTCAGTGGTTCTAGTGTCTGCCTGGCAAGTACAAGGTCCTGAGCTCAGTCTACAGCATCATATACCACAATACCATCATGGTGACTCATACCTGTAATCCAAGCACTCATGAGGCAGAGGCAAGGGGATTATTCAAGGTTAGCCTGGACTACATAGTAAGTTCAGGGCCGGCCTAAACTACAAAGTGAGACCCTGTCTTTAAAAATATATATATAGCCATCTGTGTCCTGGAAAGCAGGAGAATCCAATAGCAGTCAAAATATGAAGGCCCAGAAACTCAATATAGAATCACTGGTGCAACTTTGTGTCAGAACGTGAAAAGTCTATATTGAAAGCTTGAAGAACTTGCACTAAACGATTGGAGGAACTAGAGGTCAAATGTTAAAGGCAATGAGGAACACCCAAGCTCCTCCACAATGAGAGAAACACTTCCTTCTTCTATTTCATTTTATTCTGTTGAAGCTGTATCCCTGTTGGCTGCTGCCACCCAATCTTGAGGTTGTCTTCCCCCTTCAGTTTGCTGGCCTACACATCAGTCATCCATAGATTCAGGCAGAATTTCCCAATCTGATAAGCAGTTCATATTCAAATCAAGTGGACATCTCACAATTAATGATCACAATAATCTCTTATAGAAACATCTTATTTAACCCAACCCCTGAATAATATTTAACTAGCTATTTAAACATCCCA
Organism: Petromus typicus; assembly: GCA_004026965.1. Classification (NCBI taxonomy): domain Eukaryota; kingdom Metazoa; phylum Chordata; class Mammalia; order Rodentia; family Petromuridae; genus Petromus; species Petromus typicus. The sequence continues at coordinate 10,017 of PVIR01025760.1, read as the reverse complement.
TGGCCCAGTCAAATTGGCTGATTAGATTAACTATCATATGCAGCCATGCAGTTTGCTTAGATAATTCTAAACTGTTTTAGGTCTGTGTCTCACTTCTGAGTTCTTCTGTCAAACATCCTTTGTCTCCATTTGAGCCAATTTTGTGAAAGCAAGCAGGTACCCTTCCTGAGTAGTGTACAAGAACATTTAATATCTATAAATCAGTTATTCGTGTTTCTTACACTTCAGCATGTTTCAGAAAGGAGAAATAGGGTAATTTTTATGACAGCAGCAGATTCAACTGGTAATAGTCCCATGTTTGTCTCTTCTGACCCATTTGCATATTTAAAGAAGACACATATCAACATAACTTGTCATCTCATGGTCATTAGCCACAGAGAATCAGAGATTTCCATTCTTTATAGACATTGCAAAGCTTTCAATGATTCAGTTTTCTTCAAGAGATGTACTAGAGGTCAAATTGGTTGGTAAACTCTCCAATTGTATTCTGCTATAGGTGTTCAGTGGAACTAAACTTGACTGCTAGGTCTTGCTCTGTTTTAAATCTGTAGACTTTGGATGGACCCAGTGAATTTGCATTTCTAATTTTCAAGAGGTACTGATATTGCTGGTATAGAAGCACACTTTGAGAACTAGGTATCTATAGCAATAATTGCCTTAACTGTTATTGTGCAAAGGAAAGGGCATAGGATCTAAAATCATTCCCTGACACAGGTAGAGATGCCTCCTGGGTGATATGTCACACCTTTTTAGACTCTCTCCCTACACCCCATTATTTCTCTCCTGAAGACACTCTGCCTGGGTTTGTAGACTAAAAAGAGCTAAGGCCATCTTGAGAAGTTCTTTGTCCACAAGGGAACAAGCCTGATCATGACCCTGGGGTTAAGTTTCCCAGAGACTAGAACTACAATAATATGGGTCCATGGTGACAGATGGCTCTGGTAGTGTGTGCCGTGGGATCTCCATTTTCAGTGAAGTAAGAAAAATCATTATATTTATCAATTTAGCCAACTTGAGTTAGAACTTCTGATGTTTCTAGTTGCATGTGATCTATTAGTAGAAAATATAAAGGAATCTGAAAACTATAAAGGATGCAGAAAACTTTCAGTGGAAGAAAGATCTCATACAAAAAAAATAAAGTATAAAATTCATGGCATTGAGCAAGAGAAAATAATAGACCACCAGGTTTGAATGGCAAGAAAACACTGAGATTAAGCTAGTAGCAAGTTAGTAAAACACAACTTTTATCTAATGGGAAAAACAAACCAGAAGAAAACCTAGGCTGAAAAACTGTGATGAGGAACTCTACTCTGAGCATTTACACGTACAGTGAAATTGATTTCAATGTGGTTCAACCCTGAGGCGAAATCTCTGTCTTTCTCCATCTACCTTCCCAGGCCACCCACTCATAAATGACTCAACTCTGCTTCTAGTTAAAGGAAATTGGACTTTCCTCTTTCTCTGCTCTGCCAGGAGCTTGCCCTGCTGATAATGGATAGGACATGGAGGCCTAACTTCTCTCCCTGGGACCAACAGCTCAGAGGCCAGCTGCCTGGAATGTTTCCTGATTATGAAGAGAAACATCAAATTGTCAAACTCACCTAGGTAACTGGGACATAGCCTTGAGGTTAAAAAACAAATTGTCAGAATCAATTTTTAAAATTCACAAGTTGCTGCTGTCAGACATATGAAGTGTCTGTGACGAACTGACTCACACAGAGCATGATAGGCATTGGGCAGCTGGTGTCAGCTCCAGTTAGATCTGGTACCAGAGGAGCCAGGGTGCACACAGCTGTGTGCTCAGCTGGAATAAACAAGCCCTTGTGGCAATATTGGGACAGGGCGATTATCTGAAACACAGATCTCAGATGGATCAGTCAAAGGCTTTGCAGAATCCCCAGCTGAAGCCACATGCCCATTTCTATCCAGGTTCAACACAGCAAATGTATCACTTAGGATTTTGCTGCCTGGACCCAAGGCTGAGATGTGCAGAAGCAGCCCAAGCTCCTGAAGACAATGGGAAATGCAGTTTCTAGGTGGAATAGGGACAGCAGATTCTGAGAACTACCAGGCTATGGGCCCATGGTTTTGTAGGAGAAAGAAAAAATGTGTTGGTCCTTTGATAAAGGACTGACTTAATGACATACATCTCCGAAGTGATCATGGAAATTCTCAAGATTGCAGTATTATCTAATTTCCATGGCTTTGTTTACTTTCTACATAATTCTTGCTGTGTAGTGAAACTTTCTAGAAACACTATTCTAGTTTTGGATACAGGTAGACTTCCGACCTCTGCTGTGTACAGTTATCCTTTGTGACCTTGAGAATTGTCACAAGATATATCGGTGAACCAATAAATGTATGTGAGTGCAGTGCTATGTAGTAAGGAACATAATAAATAGAGAAGTGAGATAAAAACACAATTTCATACCATTTTAAATTTGTGGGAAAAAATATATTTCAATCCTTTCACCATACCACATAAAGAACAAAATTAGAGAAGATAGTTATATGTATCAATATGAGATACACTAATAAGTAGATCTTAAGAAATGAGATCAATAGGTTTAAAACACAGCCAACCTCCCATGTTTATTCCATCACTGTTCACAATATCTAAAAAATAAAAACAACCTAAGTGTCAATCAACAAAGGAATGGATAAAGAAAATTTGGTACATCGACACATAGCCTACTATTCAGCTATAAAAAAGAACAAAATACTTATTTGCAACAATGTGGATAGAACTGAACATCATTATTTTAAGTGAAATAAGCCAGACAGAGAAAGTTAAGAACTTGTCACTTCTCTGCTGAATATAAAACACCTGATCTCAGAGAAGCTGAATGCAGAATGGCGGTGAGCAGGCATCAGGGGTGTGGAGGGAAGGATAGCGAAAGACTGGTCAGTAGGAACCAGTCACAGCTGCACAGGAGAAAGGAGGTCTGGAGTGCAATTATACAATACAGTAATTATTGATAATTATACTAACTTTGTTTTTCAGTATTTATAAATGTGCTAGCTAAACCTTAAATCTCTTAGAAAAGATTGTATTTACCATAATAAAATAATGTCAGCATTTATGATATGAAAGTCTGTCAACATGAAACATGATTTAATCAGTTGATCATATATAATTTAAATACTAGCACAAGTAGGAAAAACTATAATTTAATGTACATGTTGGCATCATTTTGTACTCAACAGTCCTAAAGAACTTTCAGTTGACTAGTGATTAAAAACAAAAATGCTAATTCAAGGAATTCAGAGACTCTGTACCCAACAAAACACCCAAGTAGAGATATAAATTTAGACATCAATCTAGCCATAGTTATGAAGGGAGATCTAAGCAAGCAGGTGTGCCATGATTACAAGAGTCCTCTATGTTTAATAAGGAAGAATTGACAGTTTCCCTGGGGTGGAGGACTGGAGTAGGTTGAAAGGGGTTGTGGAAATAAGCAATAAGGAAGGATCTAGGTGAATAGGTAGGTTGCCCTCAGAAGTTTCAGAGATAACTGCTAAGAGTAGTGGAAAAATTCAGGCTTTGAGAAACAAGAGAAAAAGACAAGAGATGGAGAGAGAAATAAATCCGGAGATATGAGATTTGAGTGTAGCTAGAATAGGAAGCAGAAATGAAAATGGTGGGGCTTCTTCGCCTTCAATTGGACTCTTACCTCCTACCAGAGCACATTCAGAGGAAAACATGCCAGTCCTGTAGAGCTCTGGGGATGCTTCCAAAGTCCCTGTAAATTTGTCCTGTGATGACAGCAGGAAAGCTGTTGATATCTGTGGGTGTCCTCCCCAATGACACAGAAACCATCTTTCCTTGTCACCATCATTAAAAGTGTGGCTCAGAACCATGTGTACTCCAAAGCTGTCACTCAGAAATACTCTATGAATACAAAATGGCTCAGCCTTTTCATCCCACCTTCAGAGTACTGTAATCCAGCCTGCCAGCTACAGGTTTTGAGCATCTGTATTCTTCTGGAGACCATTTATCTAACAGGATTCACTCATATACCATGAGGCCTTAGAACATCCTTGAATATGAACCTTCTCTGCTTCTGCTTATATGTAAAAGGTAGAGACCAACATGGCGTCCAAACAGCAACACTTGATAATTAACAAAAGTGAGCAAGCATAGCTAGGAAAACCCGTTGCAGATCTAGTCTTTTCTAAGACACTGCTGATGCTACAAAGGAAGTTGTCTTCCCAAAGTTCCCATCAAATCACTGGCTTTAATTCTGTACCTCTTCATGGCCTCTAGAGTAGAACTCTATCTCCTTCAGCAAGTTTTTCGTTAATCCAAGGTGCAACCATTGCTAGTCTTTCAAGGCTGCCCCACACCACTCCATTCCCTTGCAGCTTCTGCCCTTCTCCAGATACTACACACCCCACACTCACTTCTCCACCATTTCTTCAACAACTTTCCTCTCTTTGCCCACGTGTTCATTCCTTAATGCCAGCATTGAGTTATACCTGCCACTAGCTGTTTAGCCATGTCTTAAAATGCATACATATACATATATAATCTAGTTAGATGTTTAAGTGTAAACAAAGTTCTGAGATATTTGTCTTTGGAATTATGGGAAAGATCAAGATAAGGAAAAGATTGTTTAATGAAAATAAGATAGTAAAGAGGTAGATTGACATCATCTCCTATAGGTGGTTGATAATTATTGTCCATGGGATTTACCAAAATTAAAAAGAAAAGTTTCAAACTATGTAATTTCTGCTTTTTACATAGTCTTTGCATAATAAAGATGTGTACATTACATAAATAATCAGTACTTTAACTTTATTTCAAAAATTATACCATTGACCAGAAAGCAAGCTATGAATACCATATAAATTCTCATTTCAGCAGAGTGGAGAATGTACAATACATACAAACTGTAGAAAAGAAACATTACTGTATGTAAGATTTGAAGATGTTTTCCTTAGGTCAGATGCAAAGTCTCAAGGAATTAGAAGTTTTTGTTGAAACATCAACCAAATAAAAACAAATTGGTCAGGCCAGCAAGTGAATTTTTCCAATTCCAATAATAGTATTAACAAAATTAGAGGGCTAATTTTCAAAGGGACCTAATCATGAAGATAGGGAACTAAAAGGAATAATCCTTACTTAGTGAATTGTTTAAAGTTTAGACCCAGCTAATTCTGTACTTAGTATGGACTTTCTCCATTTCCTTAGAGGCAAGCAAAGCCAGTTGAAAAAGCACATAGTTGACTGCTCAATAACTGAGAAGACAGCAGTAACTAATTACTGAAAGTGATGTCTAACTGAGTTTTTTAATAGTTTATGCATTGATGAATTCATAGGAAATTTATTTGGCTTTCTACTGATAAGTGTCTGGATTTTTCCCTCTAAACACTAAAATATACATCCTATTGTTATATTGTCATGAGTAAAATAACATGCTTCTCTGGAGGTAACACAGAAAGTTTACAAAGTGAGTTGAAATTCTAAAACCTGGAGACATACTTTGATTAATTGTATCCATTAGTATTTTCCAAAAGTCCTAGATGTAAAGACTATTTCTTCTTCAATATATTCAAATTTCATTCTAACTTTAAAATGTCCCATAAGCACATAAACTTGGAAAAGCAGATTGCTGTGTATGTGAGGGGTTGAGGACTAAATTATTTTTCTGGTCCCAAAAATCAGACTTTAAGAAGTTTCTAGAACATTATATGGAATTGCACATGCACCAGGTATTGAATGTCATAATATCCAAAGAAGCCAAAAACAATTTAAATAGACCTTCTGTACTGAACTGCACCTCTAGAAGAAGAGCAAAGAAGTATAATTCATTATGATGTAGTGATACTCCTCCAAAGGGGCTTGGTTTTCCTCCCTTCCTATCTCTTATACACAAGGCTGCTTCAGAATTCTTGCCCACCAAACCTCAGGACACTCTTTCCAGCGAGCCACATGAAAAATTGTCCTGTCTCCTGTTTCATTCTCTTCTTTTTACTATCGGCTCCCACATTTCCAAACTCTGAGTCACAGAGTATTTAAGCTTCTCCTGCAAAACAAAGCTTTTCTTAAGGGAAGAAATTTCTGTTTGTTTTGAAAAAAATGGTCTATGTTTCTTCTTTTCTTTATAGAAAATAGAATGATTTCACTAGAGAAAGAAGAAAAGACCATGTCAATTTCAAAATTAATAAACTGTTTATAGATGGATGTTGATAACTGAGAGAAGTGTTTTCCCTTAAAACATTCATTTATTTTACTAAGATCTCAAACGGTGTCTTCTTTTTTTGATGTTACTAACAAAGAATGAAAGGAAGTGGAAAAAGAGGAGGAGGAAGGGATTAAATAAGGCATGAGGAACCCTGAAAACAAAAGCTCAACAATTCTTATTTTCACAAATTGCTGTGCTTAGAACATCCAGCATTTGCTTCTTTTGTTAATTTAACAACTGTGTGGAGTGCTTCTGTGGTTCGCACTGAGTAGACACCTTGATTTTTGAGATTCAAAGATTGGACTGATTCCATTTTCTTTAAAAGAATAAAATGAGAGTCTAGGAAAAAAGGGTGTTGGAATCTAGCTAGTTTGTGGGATGAAATTATTTGTCCTAATAAGATCACTTTGTACTCATCACCTTTGTTTAAAAATTTGACTTGAAAGTTTATACAAAATGCATGTTTCCACACGGTACTATCAATCATGTTTTGAAAGTTAAACACTAAAAATTAACAATTTAGCTGAAGACCCTGCTTACGTTGCAGAGGTGTGCACATCAGTCAGTAACTATATTTCCTAGGACTGCCTGAATGATAACTGCCACGGACCACCCCTTCTGGGCTGAGTACTGACTCAGTAGCATGCCTTATCTAAACAAGATTTGTCTTTTCTAGTAGTGTACGGAGAGCATCTTCATTAAGACAGATTTGTTTCTCATCTCAAAAAACAAAAGTGACAACTTCAGATATTAAAGTCTCACCAGAAAAGCAGGCAGAGCGCCTGACCAAAGAGGTTACAGAGCAGAGGACATTTTCCCACCTGTGTATCAGCATCACACATCCCTTCCCTCGACCCTGAAGAACCACCACAGCTTTCTGACAGTGTATTTGGATGTCTACAGTCTACCTTCTGCAGTTTGAAAGCCTACCTTGGAATGATGTGGAATATACTTATAGGTCCTGAAACTTTTCAGTGGAATTTCAAGGCAGTATTCGCTTCTCTGTGCAGAAGAGCTTTGGTAACTGGTGGAGTGATGAGGCAGTGCATACTGGCTATTATAAAAATGATGACAGTTATTCAAAATCTGATGGAACGTGTTAAATATTACATTATATAATCTAAGGAGAATTTCACATAGTATGCAGTCAAGGTATTAAATTCCTATTCCTTGCATCAAGTGCTTTTGAGGCATAACATACTAGTAAACTCTGGAGATCAGGGGCTATTGAGTACTCAGAGCCATGAGCTTCTGCCTTCTCTGTACTTTTCAGAGTGATTCTTACAAACAGCCACATGAGAGCAAGAAAATCATGAATTCTGATGATGTGGTCGGTGGTAACTATTAATTGCCTTTGAGTCTGCTAATGACCAGCAGTTGATGGTTTAAAGAAATCGATAATGGAGAAGGCTACTTGGCCTAACTTATCAAAGGAATCTCTATACTCCCAAGAAGTCTGAGATGTTTCAATGGCACTTATTGATTATAAGTTATCATCTCGAAGGATGAATTCTGTCGTGCTAAACTCACCTTGTAGGGCTCCTCATTGGATCTCATGCCTTTGTGGTCACCATCGTGGGACCAGGAAGGCTGTGTGCCTTGTGTACGATCCAGCACCATGGCTTCTTATCTCCATTCACCTGCACTGGGTGTCAGGAGCAGATGGGGAAGGATACTGACTGGCCCTTTACCTAGTGCCTCTCCATCTGGAAGCAATAGAGCTACTGTCTGGTCCCAGGTAGGAGTGAGCAGGAACTGACCAGGTATGACACCTAAAGGGACACAATGCTGAGAGGCACCCACTGAATAAACTATAATTTGGCTCTGTTGCCTCTATCTTACTGTATTAACTTAAGTAAATCTTACTTTTGCTATCCCTCAACTTGCCACTATTTATGATAAAGAAAGAAGAGTAGAGAAAGTAACCCCATAGTCCATTCCAGCTAAAGCATTCTGAGATTCTATTCATCATTCATGGGGCTTTTCTCAATGGACATCATTTGAAGACTTGGCAAGCACCAGGCATACATTTGGCTGCTACCACATAAGCATGACTGATGATTCTCCTTTTTGATGAGACAAATATCCATTAAATGAGTTAACAGTGGCTATATTTTACCTCATCGTGTTCAAGTGTAATCACAAACAGTACTTTTAATCCATAATATCAAAAAACAAATGCTGGGTCCTAACTCCATGTGAGACATCGTTGGCACTGAGGGCATAGCTTTGGCTCTAACAGAGTCCCTTCCCTTAGTGTAGCTGCATGTTGTCTGAGGGAGGAAGACATTAAATAGATCATCATACAAATGCTACAGTCAAGACAGCTTCTGTGAGGGTAAAAATCAGGGTACTACCTCAGGATATCCAGGGAGGGGGGACCTAATCTCATGCAAGGGCGAAGCCATGCTTTCACACAAATGAATCTATCCAGAGCTTACCAACAAATGTTGAAGTGGTAATAGGCTTTTCCAAGAAGAAAATATTATTCGCTGAGCAACAGTATGTATTTCATCAAAGAATAATGCTAGATAGCCATTCCCTGGAGTAAGGGGGAAATGGCACTGTCATCTTGTACCTTCTCACACTTGAGGGTACTTAGTTGCTCACAGTTTGAGCCACTGGGCCACAGTAGAGTGAATTTCCAATAAGGAAAAAGCACAGCCATCATTTCTATTTATATCCTCAAAACAGCTGCATGAATTTTACTATATCCTTGTACTAACTATTCTTTAAGTAACATTGTTTAATTAACTTTGAAAATGAATATAGGTCTACCTAAGTGACACTTGGTCATCTGTGTAGCCGGCATCATCCAGATAACAAACTCTGGGAAGCACTGGCCTTTCCCCACACTTCTGGGCACAGGTACAGATATACTAATAGTAAAAATTTCTTCAATTAATGTGAGCAAGTCTAAGCCTTGTAACTCACTACATTTTATTCAGTTTTCCTCATGGAAGCATCTGTGATTTGCCATGATTTCTCATTTAACTGATAAACAATCAAGAAGGAATCATAGTCACCCTAATCCCTGAAGATTTGGGAATTCAGGCCTATTTTGGGTTGACAGGGAAACAAGGGGCATTTTGTGCATCCACCTTAAAGTATCCACATCTGATATAATTTATCTATTATCTAATTATCATCTATTAGAAGGCATATAGCTTCTTGGAAAGGTAAGAACTTTTAGTGCATAGGAGCCTTCATTGCTATTTATCATATCTTTATTACTTGGATGATAATGAAAGCATAGATATTTAAGAAGAAGGTGTTTAAAGACAGAACATATTTTATTTTTTGACTGCGTAAAAGTTAGCTTCACTGTCTGGTATTTAAAAATAGTGCATGTTAAATAAGATGATTTCCTGAATTTTCAGCACAGATTCCATTTTGCTCTTAACAGTTTAACTGTGTTTAACATTTCACCCAGATACTAAAAAAAATTCATTTTTATTGTAAGAGGAATTTTTTTGGATGGATTACACCTTACACAGTGATGTACATTGGATTTAACAATAATTTGGAGATTACTATTTTCTAATTACTTGAAAGCAAAGGAAATCAATTATATTTTTTTTTCAGGGACTTAAGTTCCTGCATTAATAAATCACCAGAGATTAGGGCAAGCAGAACAAGAGTTTATCTCTGCCCAGGGACCCAAGCTTTCCTATGTCTTCTCTGACAACTGAACAGACTGGTCTTAATAGTGAGAATTAAAGCAAGCACTGTACTTCACAGATAGGAAACCACAACACAGCTGACTGATAAAGGTCGCCTGAAACAGTTCCCCCTGGAGCAACAACAGGAGACACCAACATCCATCAGG
>PVIR01025759.1:9347-24680 GCA_004026965.1 Petromus typicus | reverse complement strand
TGTCATGTACTGGTACAAATTCTCAATGTTGAATGTGATCATAATATGTGTATAAAATGTACCAATAAAATCAATCTTTAAATATCCATAGACCAAATTAAAAGACAGTAGGACAGAGGGAAGAAGGGAGGGCTCAATCAAATGGGAAGGGGCTAGAGAGGGGCAGAGAAGGAACTGAAAGGATTAGGATGTGATGTGCACATGTAAAAATTCCCTACATGAACATAGTGGGTACACATCAAAAACAGGTACTGATGAAAAGCAGCAGCCAGGATGCCATATTCACAAGAGAACATTTCACAACATCATTTCAGACAAATTTAAACTTCTTTTCCTTGAGCATTTAGAATGTGATTACAAATAGGGGTCACGAAAATCCCAATTCACATTATGAAAAACTTTAAAGTCCAGGTAATTTGAGATTAGTTCTCATGTATTTGATTCAAACAGAAACATAATAAAACATGGGATTCTTTTTAGGGTAGAAATTATAATAATTTCATTTTAAAAGATTAATTTTTTCTAAATGATGATTTATATAATTGGAAGAGAAACTAGAGTATATTCATTTTTTTCTAGAATGATGCATATATCAAATCATAAAATTTACAGCTTATTAAAATATAAAGTTGTCTTCATCAGAACACAATTTTAAAGCAAAATCTTCAATCATATTGTATTGAAGACAGAAAATGCAAATTTAGGGGCTAGGAATATAGCTCAGTGGTTCCGGTGCCTGTCTTGCAAGTGCAAGGACCCGATTCGATCCCAGTAACTACATAACAATACTGGGCATGGAGACTCACACTCAGCAGGAATCAGTACCACATACCACAGTGCCAGGCATGGTGGCTCACGCCTGTAATCCCAGCACTCGGGAGGCAGAAGTAGGAGGATTGCTGTGATGTGAGTTGGAGGCTGAGCTCAGGGCCAGCCTGAACCACAAAGCGAGACCCTGTCTCAAAAAACTTTAAAAAATAAATAAATAAATAAAAGAAAACGCAAATTTATGGTCATTCACTCACATTTGCTTTAGAAAACAGATGTAGGGAAAAATGATTGTAGGCTGCTCGGTATTATTAATTCAATGGAACAGAAAATGAGAGTTTATATGTTGGAATTTATCAATAGGTATACAAATAAAAGATCAATATGATATTCCAAGGTCCTGACAAAACTCCGCAGTAATATATAACAAGTCTTTACTTGCTTTAATTTTATGGTGCTAGTGCAAGTAATGAAAATTAAGTTGTGTCTTATACTGGTACAAATCCCCATTATGGAGTGCAATCATGATGCATATATGTAATGTACCAATAAAGATTAAAAAATTTTTTAAAAATTAACATAAAGTAGTTCATCTTTAAAATATTTCTACAGAATATTATTTGCAAATTGAATTGTTTTCAAATATGTGTTTAAGTTCAAATTAATACTATACCTGAACAATAAGAAATTTCTAAAATTAAGTATAAAGTATATTCAACTTGCATAAAATATATTTAAATAAAGTGTATTTCTTATTATAATTATAAAGGGTCAAGATTTTACTAATTGTTTCAATATATAATAACTCTAACATTCTCATCACATTTCCAAATCAAGATTAATTGACATAAATAAATTAAAAGTCTGGAATTTCCTTTGTGCTTTAATATTTGGGAACAAAATATAATTCCAAAATTTAAGAGTTAAAAATGTTTCCACTCCTTCTTCAATCTTCTTTCAAGTCAACTTCCTGAGGTCCAATATCAGTAGTAAAGATTTTATAACATTATACCATATTTTTACTATTTCATTGAAAAAAAAACAAACTATTAAGATCTGTTTTCCTTTTTGTCATTTTAAGCTTTTCTCTTCTTTTGCTTTCATCAATTCCAGTCTGTCAAAAATTGTATGGATTCTTTTAATCCCACCAGTAGACAAAATAATATATTTTACACTTAAATATGCTCAAGGGAAAAAAATTAACATTCTTTATTATTTCCCAGCAGAGACAGTTAATACTTTAAAGGCCCCATTAATAGAATATTTCTGCCAGGGTAGAAAGTTTGATAGCACTCCTATTTCAATGTCTGAATTTTTCTCCTTTTTTGACAAAGACAAATGATTGCCATCAATCAAGATCCAATCGACTATACAGAGAGTCGGGCAAATGCATCACTCTTTACTGGTTTTTCTGTTATCCGAGGAGGCTTTGCTCCACATTATTTTATAAAATGATCAAAAATCCAGCCATAAGATAGATCATTCACACCCACTGTAAAATTAATTTTCATGAATAATGAGAGCTTAAAACTGCAATAATGTATATGTTATAGCAAGGACATTATATTGAGTTCATTTCTCGCTAGAGATTATGTAAATGATACTATATGACCTTTATCATTATAATAGGACATGCAAAATACATATTATTTCATACATCATTTTAAAGCAAATCAGTCTGTAAAATGCAAATAGTCATTTATATTGTTCAGAGTCAGGTGTTAAAATTTTGACCAAAAGGTAAGAACTTCCTATAACCACTCTGAGATTTTCTTTTAACCTGTTACTTCTAGTTAATACATCATAGGGCAAAAAATCCTTACTGGACTCCAAAATAAGAGTCTATTTCTCTATTCCTTTGCTGAATTACTGATTAGAATGTTTGGTAAACCTAAAGCATGTTAACTAATTAGGACCACGTTTTTACTGGACAATAAGTATTAATATATATTTCTCAGTATTCCATTCAAAATCTAATGAGTTAAAAAACAAGTCTGAAATACGATGAATAAGAAAGTGAAGGAAAACATTCTAGTACTATTTCTTTATAACTATGCTCTATTGATGTTAGAACAGAAAATGTAACACAAATTTGTTATCTACCATTATGAGACAGCTCTGTTCAAAAGATATATAAAGAAATACAAATATGAAAGTCACTTCCTGTTAATTTTCCCTCTCTCTAATGATGGTAGAGTTATCCATGTAGTTACCAGCAAGAAGCCTTCCTTCTCCTTTACTTTCATGAACATGAAGTCCCAAATCCCAAGAGAGTTTTTTCCTAAACAATTTCCAGTGCACGCCCTCTATCATAGGTCTACCACAATCTCCTGCCTTGGGCACTGCCAATGACATCTTTCTATGATTTCACTACTGGGAATATTTTCCTTCAAATCGACACATATTCTGGTTTATTTACGTCTAGTTGCCTGGGTTTACAGATCACACTGTCTTGGGCAAAGTGGTCCCCATGTGTAAGCCCAGCTACTCAGAAGACTAAGGCAGGAGGATTAAAAGATTCAGGATGGCCTGGGCAATCTGGCAAGAACTCATCTCAAAATTTAAAATAATATTTTATTAATTTTTTAAAAGGGCTGGAGATATAGCTTAGCAGTACAAAAACCCCACCCTACAGATTACATTGAGTTAGGAAACATAATATTTATGATACTTAGCAACTACATGAAAAATCATCAAAAACTACCTGGTAATGATTTAACATTATAATAATAGTTATAAAAAGATACTCATTCCAAATTTATGAAATTTTTATGTAGCAATATACTACTTATTTCAGTTACGTGAAATAAAATATATATCTAATACATACTTTTAACAGAAAGCTAGTATTTTAGCAATGAAAAAGGTAACTGTTTTTGAGAAGATATAATATAGAAACAGATATTTGGAAGTATTACCATCATCAGACAGTTTGTTGCTAAAAACTATCTGAATTACTTAAGAAATTCTTTTTTTTTTTTTAAGGTTTTTTGAGACAGGGTCTCGCTTTGTGGTTCAGGCTGGCCCTGAGCTCAGCCTCCAACTCACATCACAGCAATCCTCCTGCCTCTGCCTCCTGAGTGCTGGGCTTACAGGCGTGAGCCACCATGCCTGGCACTGTGGTATGTGGTACTGATTCCTGCTGAGTGTGAGTCTCCATGCCCAGTGTTGTTATGTGGTTACCGGGGATCGAATCCGGGTCCTTGCTCTTGCAAGACAGGTGCCAGAACCACTAAGCTATATCCCCGGCCCCTGAACTACTTAAGAAATTCTTAAAATTTTAATCTTAAATAAGTTAGAAACAGAGCTTCATAACCTACCACTTCAGTGAATGCTTTGCCTCATTAATAAACTTATATAAGAAGCAATATTGTCCAGTTAAATAATACTGTCTTTTAAATACTATAATTTCTTCAATTTTATTTCTCTCTTCAGTAGCTCTTAGAATTAATGGTAATCGGAACTATCTGCACTAGAGAGTTTACAGTATTTAGACTACTCTTTATATCTCAATACAAACAAGAAAATCTAAATGAGGGGATGCCATTCCTACCTCAACAGGTGATTATCAAGGCTTATGTACTTGGTAAAGGGATATCTAATGATCAACAGAGTTGCTGCTTTTATAATTACCGCTGCTAATATTTTTTATTATATTATAAAAAGGAACCTGAATTTAGTTTGAGATATGTTGAGAACAATGGGCGAGAAATATATCCACATGGAAATATCTAGGTCTTTGAAAACAGAGATGTGCAGCTTAGTAGAGAAATGAAGACCAGAACACATGATTCTAGAAACGTGTCAGCCAAAGCGCCAGGCAAAGTTAAGATCACAAAAGAAGCAAAAGAAATGCCGCAAACAGATTTCTTCCAGAATGACTCCAAAAATGGAGTTAGAAAAAGATTCAGATCCAAGGACTCAAAAGTAGTGTGGGTCTTGCTTCTCTAGCCACAATGACATCTGGAATACATATATATACACATACATACACACACACGTGTCAAGTTCAAGACAGAAAATCAAATTAATGGCCTTGGCCATCAGTGAGTCTTCCTACAGTCTAATTTCTATGGAGAGCACCATGCTTCATCCAACTGAAAGAGACTACACAACCTACTCTACACACTGCAATCAGAAGCTTTCGGAGACACAGTACTCATCATGTTTGCACTTCCTTCCTCCAAAACATACTTTCATGGTTTGTCATTCCTCTTTAGTTACAGAAAAAATGCCCAATATGGCCATTAGCACCCAGCGTTGTCTCATCATTGACAACATGTCCAGTCCATTCTCACGAGCTACATTGCAGCCACATTCCGGACTGTTCTTCCAGTCCTTGTACTCATTACATTCTTGTTTTAATCTTTCATATATGCTATTACCTCTGTCTGGAAATAATTTTTTCTTCATCTAGCTAGGTCATTCTTCAAATTTCAATTCAACTTCTATTTCAAAGACAACATTCCAAAGCTCCTTTCTTAATGAGGTCTCCAACACTAAAGGCACTCACAATACAATTCACTCTTTGTTACAATACTCTTAACAATAGCAATTTTATGACTGTTTTGTGTATTACCAGCTACTCTCTGGATTATGGAATTTCTGGGGACTGGGAACATGTCTGCTTTATTACCTTAGCTCTGAAGAAGAATACAGTGACTGGCACTGAGCAGGTTCTCGTCTGGGGGTTAGCGGTGTTAAGACAGACTTGCTAAGCATCCCAAGCTGGCCCTGAACTTCCTATGCAGCATAAGCCACATTCAAACACTGGAATTCTCTTGTCTCAGCCCTCTGAGGGCTGGGATTATATGAATGTGGTAACACCTTCAAACTGCTACTACATGAGTAAGAATACGAGAATTATAAAAATTTAATATGAAAAGGTGTTTTATTTGATAATAAAACTCAGGAAATAGGATGTAAGGATAAAACATTAATAGGAATGGGGAATAAAACAATAAATTCAAATGATGAAGTTTCTCAGCACAGTAGCACCGCAAGGGACTCTATAATCAAGATATCCTTTCAATCATGTGCAAAGGTATACAATTTTCCATCACTATATTCCATACTTTAAATATAATATCAAATGTAGGCTGATCGGGTTTATATTTTCACTTGATTTTCTAGAAATTTCACATAAATGATTTCTTTCACTCAGAATGATTTTGTAGCTCACCTATGTTACTATTTTTTCTCCTAGTACAGGAGATCAAACTCAGGACCCTGCACTTTTGAGGGAAGTGTGGTACCACTGAGCTAAATCCTCAGTCCCCATGTTACCATTAAGTGTATCAGATGGAGTACTCCACTGAGCAGATATTTAACATTATTTCACATGCTGTTTATCCATTCACGAACTGGTAAACATGGACTGTTTCCACTTTGTGTCTATTATAAATAATATTGCTATGAAAATATACAAATAAGACTCAATGTGGACATATACTTTCATATTGCTTGGGTATATACTGAAAAATAATATGCTACATGTTTAAGTATCAAATGTAAAATGTTTTCCAAAGTGACTCTTCCAATGTATATTCCTAATAGCCATGTGTGAGCATTCCAGTTTTGCTACATGCTTATCAACATTTGACAATGTCAGAACTTCTGTTAGACATTTCCATTTTCCTAATGACTTACAATGTTAACCATTTTCTGCTAAGAGTAGTTACTAACCACACACTTTTTTTGCATGAAAAGTATTATTCTCAAATCTTTTTCATATTTTTATTGCTTAATACTGAGTTACGAGTTCTTAATACATTCTAAGTATAAATTCTTTAGTGTTATTATTGTTTTGTTTTGCTTGTGTGTATGGTACTGAGGATACAATCTAGGGCCTTCATGCTGAGCTACATCCCTAGCCCTTTGGTAAGTTTTAATTTTGAGATACAGTCTGACTAAATTGCCCAGGCTGGGTTTGAACCTGGAACTCTCTTTTGTCTCTGCCTGACAAAGTACTGGGGTTAACAAGAGTACACCACTGTGCCTGGCCTAAAAGTAATTTCTTTATTAGACATATAATTTGTAAGTGTTTTATCTTAGTATGTGCTTATATTTTAATTTTTTTGAAGAAAAAATTTTAAGTCTACTTCGTAATTTTATTCAAAAAGTTTTAATCTTATTTTGTTATTAAATATGGCTCACTAATATATTAATATATATCAGTTATAATTAATATAGAATCAATTATAATTTATATATATTTTAAGGTTTTTTTTTTAAGTTTTTTGAGATCAGGTCTTGCTTTGTAGTTCAGATTGGTCCTGGAACTCAGCAATCCTCCTGTCTTTGCCTCCTAACTGCTAGGATTACAAGTGTGAGCCACCACACCTGGCACTGTTGTATGTGGTTCTGATTGCTGCAGGGCATGAGTCACCTCACCCTGCATGGTTGTGCGTGGTTACTGGGGATGAAAGCCAGGATGTTGCACTTACACGGCAGACACAGGAATCAATGAGCTAAATCCCTGGCCTCACATTAAGATTTTTTAAAGATACGTGTATTTATGAGGAATTTCCCTTAAATAAACATATTGTTTTCAAGTTTTTAAAAAAAAAAGTGAAGTTCAGAGGGTACTTCAGACTGTATTTTAAAAATAGGAAGAATTCAGAGATCAAAATTCTATAAATAACAATCTTAAACTGGAGGTAGTATGCCCCATGTACTAAGGCACTGGTTTAAACCCCTACTCCCACCATACTTTTCAAAGATAGTCCCTTGCATAAATTTCTCCTTGTTCTAGCATAATTGCTATTTTTGTTCTTAATGTAAGATCCAAAAGCATACCCTCAGAATTTTTTACCATCCTTATTCTACTATAATATAATTAATTATAGGTTTAGAGTTTTCATTAAACCATAATATCCTCGAATAACAAGGTTTTATACTGAAAGCAGCCCTCACCGTTGGTCCTTAACACTTGTTGGTTAACAAAACATTTAACTAATGTTCACCTCTTCACAATTATCTTCCTGAAATTCTAAACCTTGTTTAAATCTAAGTATTCAACAATAGCTTATAATTCTAATTTATTCCACAGGGGAAAAAAAATATCATGCAATTTCCAACCCCCAATTTCATTTTCTACAGTTTCAGTTACCTGCAGTCAGTCTGAGAATATTAAATCAAAACTTACTGAGATAATTTCTAAGTTTTACATGTTAATAAGTATACATCCTCTTTTATTAGGTATTGTAATTAATCTACTGTAGCTAATTTATAAGTTTTACTTTATCACATATATGTATGTATGAAAAGAAATAGTATCGACTAGGCTCAGCAGTTTCTGTGGCTTTAGGCCTCCACTGTGGCACTGACACTGTCTCGGAGGACAGGACAGGACACTCTATGTCATGACAGAAATAAGTGGCTAGTCTTGACATTCACATCTCTATTAAATAGAACCCAAGTTCCTCTGCACACTTAAAAACAGGACAATCAATGTTCAAGCAACATTTGCCTACTTTTTTCTTTGCAGCCAAAAATCAGATGAAAAAATTTTAGCCTTTCAACATTTGAATTCAGCTGAAACTATTATTATATTGCGACAGTCCCTACCTTTATTCACACTTCTTTATGTACATATCTGGAAGAATCAGTTAAGGAACATAGGAATTGCTTGCAGTCATTATGCTCTAATGGGGCAAATATTATAGCCAATTTTAGTAAATTCTAAAAGGTTACAAGGTCAAAATGTAAGATTGCATAATTTATCAAATCAAGCAATTTATCATGGAAGTAAAGTGAAACAAGCTATTACTGCCTTTCATGAATAAAGGTTTATATCAATGTCTATCTAATTACATATTAGATGATATTTCCTATATAAACTTTATTCATTAAAAGTATTCTATGACACTGTCATTTTAAACCACTGAATCTAATTCACAGCAATGTATTATATAATACAAACAATATTTAATATCCTAAGTTTTAGATTAAAACTGTTTCAGACATTTTGATTAGTAAAATATGCTAACTGTGTTACATAAAATTCCACTTTGGGACCAAGAGACACCAGCAAGCATCAGGATTATATTTACATGTAAATTTTACGTGTGTTTCAAAGTTGTGGCTTATTATGTGATATTTCATTTTGCTTGGTATTTCTCCATGGTATTTCATGCCTATAAAAAAGCCACATAATTGAGGAGATAACATAGATTAAAAAAAATAAAAAAAGAACTCAAGGCCATCAAAGAATGGTAGAAAAAAATGAGTTTTTTTACAATTTTTAAAGAGCTTTTCCACAAATTTACATTACATTTTAAACACGATACATTTCATTTTCTAAGTTAAACAAATCTCAGATGAAATAGTGTAACTAGATAAAGGTCTATACAAACATGGAAACATCCAATAAACACAAAATCACAAAAAAAGTCCATAGTTATTTTATCCAGCATAAAATACAGTAACATGAGATATTACTTCAATTAAATTCAATAAAATATCAAGACTTCAAAAATTAATGTTTTACAGTCTAATTCAAAAATTCAATCATAAGGCAACAAGTTAGGTTGTATTAAACTTACTGAAGCAGATCTTTCATGTAGCCAATGCTCATTGTTTATAATAATAAATAATAGAAACATAGTTATTCTCCTGGGACATTTAGATCATAAAGCAATGTACAAATAAATGTAAATCTTATGTTGCTGTAACTACTGAAATGCAATTTTAACAAAACATATTTTCAAACAAATGTACCAGTAATTTGTACGTGGACTGTATTTATCATTGAGTGCACAGAATAATCTGTAGAATCTCTTAAAAGGGAAATAGAAAGATCAGAGAATCCAACTATCATCCCTTTCATCCAACCTAAAAAGCTTTCACATAATAATCTTGACAGTTGGTCCCTTTCAGAATGAGATGCATCTGAATGGAGAGATAAAAGACCTTCTCTGAAGAGGTACTCCATTTTACAAAACTACAGACTCTTAATGCATTCTGTTATTCATCCCACAAATATGAGATGAGAACCGTATGTCAAATACTGAGAACACACTAGCAAATAAAGCAAAGGAAGAGAAAACAAATGGTAAAATAATGTACAATAAAATTACATAAAAGCACTATGAAGAAAAATAGTGTTGCTTTGTCAATGCAGGCTAGAAGATAATGTTGGAGATACATGGGTTTTAGAAAGAGGCTGAGCTGGTCAGAGAAGGATGCGAAAAAGGAATACATGAGTAAGGAGCAAGAGGGAGAGGACTGTGGACCACAGTGACATTCTAAGCAAATGATGCAGGCATGAAGACCATGTGCAGAAACTCAGAGATCAAGTACTCATCTGAAAGCAGAGAACCAAGTGAAACAGAGCAATAGGATCCAGTGCTGCCTGAGATCAGACCACTGACATCTGAGTACATTACAAACCTGCAAACTGATCTATTACAGGGAAAATGGACAAAAGTACACTGAGGAGACTCACACAGGAATCAATAACTTTTATATACCCTATGTTATACAAAATGTTTCTTAAATTTTGGATCATTTTTAAAAACAAAAATACATATTATATACTGAAAATTGGATAAGACTTTAAGATTCCACAATAAAGTCTTTTTTTTTTTTGAGACAGAGTCTCGCTCTGTAGTTCAGGCTGGCCCTGAGCTCAGCCTCAAACTCACAAAACAGCAATCCTCCTGCCTCTGCCTCCCAAGTGCTGGGATTACAGGCATGAGCCACCACGCCCGGCACTGTGGTATGTGGTACTGACTGATGGTGGGCCTGAGTCTCCACTCCCTGCATTGTTGTATGTGGTTACTGGGGGATCAAATCTGGATCCTTGTGCTTGCAAGACAGGCGCTGGAACCACTGAGCTAAATCCCCAGTCCTCATGTCATATTCTAGTACAAATTCTCAATGTTGAATGCGATGATGATGTATATTCATAATATACCAATAAATATTTGAATAAAAAGAAAAGTGAGGTCAATGTCTCGGCCACTCTACTTTAGATCTGAATGTCAAGATCACATCTTTCTCATCTTACGTCCCCCATCAGCCTGTTTTCCACAGCACTCATTCCAAACAGAAAGGCCTGTGTCCCTTCCCTATGTGCTCTTCTGCCTTCTGACTATGTGTCTTCCATTGTCTTCATTCTGCTGAAGTAATGCTTTTCCCTTGCATGACAACATAAGCAGTTTCTTTTCTTATTTTAAATTTTAACTTCTATGTTAAATTTGACTTCTAAACTATAGGCAATAGCTCTACCTTTCCTAAAGTTCAAGAGCAACAATTTCGTACCAGTTTTATGTCATACTTGAATATCTATTATTCATTTACATCTACTTATATGTTTTATATATAACATATATATGGCTTGCCTTCCCTATAAAGTCCATGTTATAAAACTACTAAACCTTCATATTAGACATTTACATACATCAAAATGTTTTCTCAAAGTTATCCAAATCTAATAAATACAAAATACAGAAGCTGAGGAATAAAGAGAACTGCATGTTAGCAAGAACTCAAGAAATATTTTTAAATTATTAAATGATTATCACAAAAAGAACTATCATTCTAAATGTTTGCAAATAGGTAGGTACATGTCACTTTAAGTGAATGAGGAGTATAACACCCAAAAAATGCCATAAGAAAAGAATACACAACAGGTGTATAGTTGTGTCTAAATATAACACTATTAACATTTGTCTTGACACAAATGGCTCTCCAGATACTATACAGAGTTACTCCTATATGCAGTTTTATGCTCAAAACTATCCTTTAGAATACACATTGCTGTCACTAAAAAATCCTTAGTGAGATAGATAAATTAAGTCCACATATGCAACTAGCCATTTCAGATTTGAAATCCTTTGACCTAGAATGATTAGTGAAAAGACCCAGACAAAACATACAGTGCTACTCAGGAACTTGGATAACACTCTTGTTCCTAACACGCCCAAGCAATTTTGAAGGGTAGATGACCTATAAAATCTACTAAAGTTCTATTATTTTGATGGTTATCTTTTTACCCCAGAAAACAATTTAAGTAGTAGAAGGTAAGTTATAGCTACAATTATAAGGAATTGGCAACCAGGAATTTAGCTCAGTTGTTCCAGAGCCTGTCTTGCAAGTACAAGGGCCCGGATCCAATCCCCAGTATGTACAACAATACCAGGAGTGGTGACTCATGCCCACCAGCAATCAGTACCACACACCACAGTGCCAGGTGTGGTGGCTCATGCCTCTAATCCCAGCACTTGGAAGGCAAAGGCAGGAGGATTGCTGTGAGTTCAAGGCTGAACTCAGGGGCAGCCTGAACTACAAAGTGAGACTCTGTCTCAAAAAATAAAGGAACTGGAAACTAAAACCTGAAAAGCACTGTAAATACATTTTTATTTTAAAATCCTCCAACAGTCAGTGAAAGGATACAAAAACAAGATGTATAACTTGTACAAACCCACTAATGCCAAGGCTTTTCTGTAAAAGATACTGGTCAGACAATAAAGTGTTACTATCTAAATGCAAGTTTATACTAAATTTCTGTATAAAATAAAATTCTTATCATGAAAAAGATTGTCATCGATGTCAGTATTATTCACTAGGATGCTTTATACCATAATACTAAAAGAGTAAGAAAAATACTCATCTTCTACTTAAAATAAATAAAAGAATCAATGTTGTAATCCTTTCACAAGAATCATTGGAACTCTGGGAGAGAGCTAAAGAGGAGAAAACATCATGTCTATGATTACTGTTACTAAGTGGGATTAACTAACCCTCATGAGATAAAGTTATGAATTAAGTGAAGCTGAGAACACTAAGAAAATTTGCAGGAAGAGAATGCAAACTGCTCCTTAATTATCTACAGGCTATTAACAAGCAATCCTTATTACTGGCAATTAAAATCCTCTTAAATTTTACGGCAAAACTTCATTGAAATATTGAAAATTATATGCTAATTATTGCACTGTAAAGCACATGCTTAAGTGTGTACTTTTACTATATGCTCAATAAATACAAGAAAACCAAATTCTAGGTGATACAGTGACTATTTCACTAACTGGAAAACACATGTGGGTATGAAGCCTGTTTGGGCTCCTGCTGCCACTGCACAGGACTAGGAGATGAGGAACCCCAAGAAACAGAGGCCCTAATCAGATGGCGGCCTAGTGCCTGCATAGGAAGAACGAGACTATTTACTGCAGAACTTACTTCAGTGGATGACAATATATATTTGGTGATTAGTGTGTACCACTCATTTTCAAGTTCTGCATTCTAACTGCTACCAAACTATTTATTGCTTTTTACATCAATTCCCTAAACTTCCCAACAACTATTTTTGTAATTCTTATTTTATAACTAAAAGCTACATAAAAATCTCTATCAAGTGTATTTATTGCTAACCATGTTGCACTACTCCTGAGAAAAATGCAAATCAAAAAATGAAGGACCAGACATGAATATAAACAAAAAGGACTGACAATTCTTGGGGGCTCATAGTTTTAATCAGACAAACTACTGCAGTCTAAATAACAGGCTCCACACAAAAGCTGTACATTGCAAAGCATCGTCTGCAAGTGTCTCTATCTTCTGTTTTCCCTTTGTTTAGTTCTTTTAATTGAGGACTGCTCTGCTCACTATGTTAATATAAGTTTTATATCTATGTAAGTCAGAGGAAATTCCTTAGATTATCAAATAGCTGATAAATATTCAATTTTCCTAATATATTCTCTTTCCTCTCAACAGGATTCAAATTAGTAATGAATCCATTGAGAAATTTCAATAGACTTCTTCTATAAGTTCCCCATTTATTACAGTTTTTAAATTTATAAGTTTTACAGTTTACAGTTTTACAATTTTTCAAGTAACCACATCAAAAAGGAAAAGTACTAGTAATATATTTTATTTAAGCAAATGTATCCAAACTATTATCAATTCAACATGTAATTTATGGGAATATACTAAGATTCTTTATATTTCCCCCATATTTTCATCATTTGGAGATTCAAATCTTTTGTGTCTGTTATACTTAGAACACATCTCAATTTGCACTGTGCACATTTTAATCACTGAGTAGCCACTTAACCAGCAGCCATATTAAGACTGAAAGTTGAACAAACTGGGGTTAGACATAAACCACCTGCTTTTTCTCTTCTTATGATTTCAATATTGGTCTGCGCATCTAGTTATTATCCTGGATATGCCATAACTCATCCATTCACTAGAAGCACTGACACTGATTTTGCCTAGTGGTTTTAGTATCCACTGATTATCCTGTCCGGCTCTCCTTTTTGCTATTCTATTATTCCTTCTCAATTTATTAGCTATGATTCTTCCATTAAAAAAACCTTTCCCTCATCAGTGTAGTAATTACGTTGTATAGTTTATACAGAAAAGGAGGGAATAAATGCATGATTTCTCACTTTAATAATCACTTTCAGAATTATAAGCTGCTTCCCCTTAAGCCTCTCAAAGTACTCTATAAAGATTTTTTAGGACTATCATTATGAACTTATGAGTTTAAACATAATTACCCTCTTTCAATCTATTGCAGTTATCACTCATATTTCAGACAGTCTCATCTTTGGCCATTGAAACTCTTCATTTTTGCTCTTGAAAATTCTCTGCCCATCTCCAGCAACTTTTGACAGCTCCCTAGCTTGCTGATGTAACAAGCTGACCTTGACACATCCTAAAATCCTTCCCATTTCCAAACTATAATAAATGGAGAGCTTACAGAAGAAATCTATGATAGTTCTCAATGGATTCATTACAAATTTGAATACTGTTGACAGGGAAGAGACTATATAAACTTTTTATTGGTCCTATTTCTTTTCTTTTAATGGTAAAGACTACAGCCTAGATTTGAGAGTGTACACTGCTCCTGGTCTGTCTGTCATTTCAGTGGACAAAACTGGAAAATATATTTTTCAAATAAGATATATGACTTCTATATATATATTTTCAAGGTAAATTCAGGATCAAAAGAAGTTTTACTAAATTTGCTCTATTTTTATATACATATATATGTGGATGTATTTTTATTGCAGTACATACTAAACTTGTTTAATAAGTATTTGTGAAATACACAAGTGAATGAACAAATCAAAAAGACACTGCATTAAGCAAATGGTAGAAATTAAATTCAGAAAAGCAGTATTTCCACTAACATAATTATCGACAATAGTTAATTGTATACTTTTCTTTTTCATCTCCAGTATGTGTAGGTGGAAGTTGATGGGAAAACGAAAGACAGAAAGCTGTGTTGGAATCTACAAATAATTGTGTTCTAGAGTCTTGTGAAATAAATTATTTCATGTAGTAAATAATACTGTTTATTTCCTTTGGCTTTCAATTTAGCCGCCGCTTTAAAACTTTCAATTTTGTTTTAACTTAGGGATTAAAGTGAAATCTATAAAATATATTCAGTGAGGGCCGGGGAGTTAGCTCAGTGGTTCTGGCGCCTGTCTTGCAAGCGCAAGGACCCGGGTTCGATTCCCCGGTAACCACATAACAATACTGGGTGTGGAGACCCACACCCAGCAGCAACCAGTACCACATACCACAGTGCCGGGCGTGGTGGCTCACGCCTGT
>PVIR01025758.1:10285-24673 GCA_004026965.1 Petromus typicus | reverse complement strand
CTTTTTTATCCAGTCTCCAGTTGATGGACACTTGGGTTGTTTCCAAGATGCAGCAATCACAAACTGGGCTGCTATAAACATGGGTGCACATATGTCACTGTGATAAGAGTCTTTTAATTCTTTTGTGTATATACCTAGCAGGGCAATGGCCGGGTCAAATGGGACCATCAATCCTAGCTTTTTGAGGATTCTCCAAACTAATTTTTTTTCTCGCTTTGTGGTTCAGGCTGGCTTGTGCTCAGCCTCCAACTCACATCACAGCAATTCTCCTGCCTCTGCCTCCCGAGTTCTGGGATTACTGACGTGAGCCACCACGCCCAGCACTGTGGTATGTGGTACTGATTGCTGCTGGGCGTGAGTCTCCACACCCAGTATTGTTATGTGGTTACCGGGGAATCGGGAATCGAACCTGGGCCTTTGCGCTTGCAAGACAGGCGCTGGAACCACTGAACTAACTCTCCGGCCCCCACACCATCTTTCAAGCATCTCACTCTCGCCAGTCCTTAGCTGTTCCCTTGGGCTGCTGAACACCAGGCTCTGTGTTTAGCAGGCAGGCCTCTGTCGTATCCCAAGATTTTCTCTGGAATGATGACCTCTATTTTCCTGAGTGCCTTCTCTCACCCTCAGGACCAGTGTGCTCTGCCTTGTGTCTCTCCTGGCTTACACTAGCTTCCTCCTACATTATCTTTGCCTAGATCAGTGCTGGCTTCTTCTAGTTGTGGATCTCAGGCTGTTACAGTGAACTAGGCCAGGCCACTCGCATGTCAACTTGGCAGACATTTAAGTCAAATCATACGATAGAGCAAGGAAAGTGCAAACCTTTGTGCTGTATATCCACACTCTTCATAAACACACTTATGGAAGAGCATTTAAACAACAAGAAAAGCATTGCCTTTTAAAAGTTCACCTCTTCAGATTTTCCAAATAGCAGCATATTTACTCCAGAAATAAATGTGTACTTTACAAGAGGAGGGGGAAAAAAAAAAAACAAAGCAAATTTAAACTTCGTATCTTGATTACTCAACAAGAGAGTATATTGATGACACAAATGTCCTGACAAGGTGAATAATTAAAAGGTTAAAACTTTAGAAGTATAACTTTGTCTGATTCCAGCGTCCCTAACTATACTTTTAACCACTTTACTGTCATCCTAGCCATTCCTCTTTCCCTTCCCCTCAAGATGGTAGACTAAACCATAATATCAAACTTCTGGTATATTTCTGTATCCCTGCATAAAATAGCATACCAAAAATGCCTGATCATGATGTACTTATTATATTATTACATACACAATATCACTCTGCAGTCTGTTTTTAAATGGATAACTGTAATTAAACCTGTGTTGACAGCAAAGAATTTCTTGCTTTAAATATTTTAGGGAGACAGAAGAAGATCTGATAAAAGTATTTTACTCCCCAGTTGAATTCTATTTTCCTCTTTAGACAGAAATTTACAAAATAATCTCTAATACCTAACTATTCCACTTAAGTATTCTCTTATAAAATGCGAAGTGAGAGAAATATAGATAATATTACTTTAGGTGGTACATTATTTCAAACTGAGAAGGGGTTGTGTCTCTTTACTGGCTCCATCCCTCCTAGGGCCATCGGATGGAAAATAGCTCCAGCTATTTCAGGAGCTTCTTGTTGTCCTCTCTTTCCCCTGTGGGCACCAAGCCCATTTCTTCCCCAGAGTCCTCTTTCTGTCCTCCTTTTGGAGTGTGGTGTTGCTCAAAATTCTTTCCTAGGTCCTCTTCCCATTTCATTTGATCTCTGCTTTCATTTCCTATTTCTGCACAGACTCATCTTCTTCAGACCTTTAAGTCTTTTCCACTCCTGATGAATGACCTCCATCCTTAGTCTCCCCACTGGAGATCTCTGACCACTGACATCATGATTCCACTCAGTTGTTCCAACAGCTCATTGAAGATAATGTTTCTGGAATTTAACTCATTTATCACTCTTTATAACTGGATTTCTCAGATGTTTTTGTGTAATTTGGTGACACAACCACATTCCATTGCTGAAGCTGGAAACCTAAGATTAACCATAGAGTGTTGCCTTCTCTGTGACCGAGAATACTTATGTAGTAGCCACATGCTGTGGAAGACTCCCAGTTTTGCAAAATGATCCATCTGTTTTCTGTTTTACATTCTTTTTATGGCAGTCTTCAGTATCTTCATGAAGAAGAAGACAAGGCCAGTCTGGGACATTTTTCTTTTTACTTTTTCTAGTGCTGATTTTCACCTATTCTCTCTTACTCTAAGTTTGTTTGCCTCCTACAACTTGCCTTCCTCACTGCTGCCAAAATGATCCTTCTAATATGCGAATCCATGCAAATGCTACGTCTGTTCTCAGGTTCTGCATCAGATGGAGAAAGTCCAGTGACCACAAAGACTAAGGCGAGTTTCACCTCCTGGTTCCTCCCTCACTGTTCCATTCTGTATGTTTGCCATTTTAACTTCAGCCGTTTTGAATTTCTCAGCATCTCCAGAAGGCCTCATGTTAATCTGTGTTACTTTGTCTCCTTACTTAATATAGGCATTGGCTTTAATTTCTAAAATCATGGCCAAAGTCACCTGGAATATCAATAACCTCCCCCTCAAAATTCATCCTGGTATTTTTCTGGTATCCCTTGATCATGCAGTTGTATCGATCAGCCATCCCTGTGTTTTTCCCCAGAAGAACTTCTTGCTGTATGTACTTTAAATCTAATTTACACAACATGCATGCCATTCATACAACATACATGTCATTAGCCTAATATGCTAGGAGCTTCTCAAAACTACTTTTGCATCTTTTTCCTAATTTTCAGCATCTAAGAGATGCCTTTTCCATAGTAAATGTTTAAGTGATATCTGTTGAAGAAATACAGGATCCACCAAATATATGCCCACATCAGGAAAAGGTACACTTGTATAAATAAATAATGAGGGGAAAACGAGTGTGGTAATAATAAAGAAAGAAGAAAACAAAGATTGTGTATATAGGGGGCAGCGGGTTGCAGGGCGGAGAAAAGGGAAAAAATGAGAATGAAGTCATGTCATATTCTGGTACAAACTCTTAATGTTGAATGCCATTATCATATGTATTCATAATGTACCAATAAAGATAATTTTAAAAAAGAAAAATATATTTTAATATTAAATTTATTGAAACATCATGAGATTAATACAAGTTCCCTATGGCGTCTATGCTCAAAATGGTGGCCATTAGCTTCCAGACATTTAGTATGGGAACTGCTAAAGTGTTTGTACATTTTTTTGGTGGACTCTTCATATGAATAAATAAATGCCCTGTGATTGGCTTTATAAAATATATAGCACTTTTCTACTTTTACTTTATGTAATATTAAAAACAGTACTGAGCACTGTGACAGTGATATTATGAAACTACAGCTAATGAAAGGCTTAGAGAAATTTAATGACTCAAAGGCATTCAGCTACTGAATCACTGATCATCAGTAACTATGTTTATTTTTTTCTCTGCTTTATCACACATTTCCATGTCTGTACTTTGGGAAGTTGCTTGACCTGATCTTGTTTTATTTTCCTCATCTGCAAAATGAGATAACAGTAACACCTACCTTTCACCATTGTGCGAATCCCTGAGTCTCTACGATTAACACATGCAGAACAGTCTTGGCACATGTGAGGAACTTATTAATACCGTTAGCATTGCTTTCAAAGAAAAGATGGCAGAGAGCATAATCCTTGGCTGAGTTCTCATTTACTTGGTTTTTATTCAAAGATTCAGATGTTTACATTATCTACTAAACAAAACAAAACAAAACAAAACAAAAAACAACCCTAAAATCACAATACAGAAGCTTCGGGAGTTTAGAAAAGCAGACAAAGACATATACTTTCTTTTCTGATGTTTCTTGACATCATTACTTCCATCTATGCATATTAAAATGAGATGAGGGATGGTGAACTACATGTCCAGACAAGAGAAATTCAGCTACCTGTGCGTTCAGTCTTCACCTGTGTTTTACATATCATTGATTCTGGAATATACTGGCTGCTGTGTATTCAGGGGTAAATAAAGCAAGGGTCCTACTTCCCTGTCTGATATATATCCACTCATTTCTCTGATGCATGACAGTATTGTTAGATATCCTCCCCAAATGTTTCCAATCACATTCAGAGGAGCTGAACACCTAAAAGGGTACAAGAAAAACCATTTATAGCTCATGTGTTATCTTCTCAAATGACTTTGACCATCTATAATTGCACAAGAGCTCTAGGTGCTAAGAAATCTGTGCATCTGAATCAAAGATTAGGAACAGGGAGTAAAGGAAGAGACTTAACA
This sequence comes from Petromus typicus, assembly GCA_004026965.1. Lineage (NCBI taxonomy): Eukaryota > Metazoa > Chordata > Mammalia > Rodentia > Petromuridae > Petromus > Petromus typicus. The sequence goes on along the minus strand of PVIR01025758.1, from coordinate 20,360 downwards.
ACAAATGGATATCGGGAAGGAGTAGATGAAACAAATGAGGAGGAATAGCACAGGGACTAACAGTAATGATTCCATTTAAGCTGATGCTTTAGTAGTCAATCCCAAGGGGAACCCAGGAACCACTGAGAGACTTGACATTATTATTCAGAGAACATTTGGAATTAACACCATCCTTATTGTTGAAATTCTCCCTGGAGTTGTTTGCACACACCTTGATGTTGATGCTGTAAGAAGCTATTATATCCTTGTGTGTGTTAGATTACAGAACAGCTAAATTAGAGGAGCTGTTGAATGTGGATTCAGTCAAAGAGCTATCTGTGTTAGGTGCTGCAGTCCTAAGGGTAGTTCCAATGACTCATCTCAGACTTTCTTATACTCCAGTAAGGAGTTAGGTGCTGCAAACTGTCCACTGAGGCACTCACTTTGCTTGAGTGTGGCACAGTGAAACTCTAGTTAGTAACAGTTTGAAGGTGTGCACATGTATCCAAGTGTCGGGTAGCAGCATAAAAGTGTGCTCCACTGGCTGCGACACTTAAGAGTTGAACTCCATCTCCAGAAAAGTAGCTTGTCAAAAGGAAAGAGGGTGTGGGGTAAATAACAAGGGGTAAAAGAATGTGTTAATAATAAAAAATGGAAAAAAAACAATATACATATACATATATATGTATATATAGGGGCTGGGGGGTTGCAGGGTGGGGAGGAGAAGGGGAAAAATGAGAATAGAGTCATGTCATATTCTGGTACAAACTCTCAATGTTGAATGCAATGATGATATGTATTTTTAATGTACCAATAAAGATTTGAATTTTTTAAAATATCAGTGGCCATATTCACCCAGCTTAGGGACTTATGATTGTTTTTATTTGTTTATTTGCTTTTGTTGGGGGGATTTCTTTGTTTTTTGCTTTTTTTTTTTTTTCACTATGTATGTCTGAGAATTCAGAATGCACAGAAAAACAGAAAAGTAGCCTGTCCTGACATTTCTTTCTGTGAAAGCCTGTCAGATAGAGATATGCCTTCATCAGCAGCTCTGTGGTGGGAAGCCCAGAGGAACTCAGTATCACTGAAGTCGCTCAAGGAAGTTGCTCCATTCCAAAATTGCCTCTGGGAATTAGGTGTTCTTATTTTTTAATTTTTTTTCTTTATTGAGTTTATTGGTACATTTTGGGCATACATGATGATCACATTCATCACTGAGGATCTGTACCTATACATAACATATCTTGATTCCTATTTTTTTCCCATGCAAAGGAAAAAGCTATTTTGAAGCTTCTTTCCTGGACTACAAAGAAAACAGTAATGGCTTAGGATATGTGGGGGGGGGCACTAAAACAGAAAGGGAGGAAAAGATTCAGTGTTTTTTGTTGTTGTTGTTGTTATTTTAGTAAAATGATGAGAGACACAAACTGATGAATTCAATGGGAGGGATTCAGAGTTGTGGGATAGCTCCTGAATGCCTGTCCAGTCTGTGGTCTGAACTCTTTGTTCGACAGTGATACATAAGGAAGACTTCACTTCCATCTTGAATACCTTGCATATATTTGTTTATTTCCCCCTCATCCTTCTTTCCCTACCATAATTCTTGAAATCCCACCTCTCTTCAAATTTGATATATTCAATAAACATACTGTGAGCAAAAGTTTAAATAATTCCAAATTGTAAACTTTGACTAATTGTAGCAAACCAAATACCAAAATAAAAACAGAACACTGTAGGTGAGATCCTCTTTTACAGAGACAAATTGTAAAGGGATAAAGAGGTTGCATTACATGCCCAAGATCACACAGGTATATTGCACTTTCTGGGAACAATCAGCCTTCGCTTTAACAGAATTACAGCAGAATGAAGATGGCAGTCTACAAGCAAAATTGTCGGAGAATCAGTGATCTTCTACTTGACATATGTAGGTGTACCTAATTAGTCCTAGACAGTCGCCTTAACCTGTATGTACTGCTGCAACAAAATATATCCTACTTTATAACTTAAAGAGGCCAGAAACTTTTCATTCACAGTTCTGGAGCCTGGAAAGTTCCAGAACAAGGTGTCATGTCAGGAGATGGACTCTGTGCTCTGCTTCTGAGATGACATCCCATTGGTGCATCCTCCCGAGTAGAGGAGCACTGTGTCCTTATGAGGCAGAGGGCAAGTGATCCTGAGGCTGCACGAAGCCTCTTTACACAGGACATTTGCCCCACTCATGAAGAAAAGAGTTCTCAGTACATCATCACTACCTCTGAATATGAGCATAGTGCCCAGTATGCTTCAGTGCTTGAACTTTAAAAAGGATATACTTTTAAACTATGAAGGGAAAGCAGATCTACAGGCTTTCAGTATCTGATCTGCACTTTGAAGAGCACATAAATGTTATGCAGGTGGAATTGATGGAGAAGTAAAGGTTTATCAGACAAAGATGCATATATCCAAGTGATACCATGTAGGGAGGAAAAAGGAGGGGCAAATAGTGACACAATATTGGAGGAGATTTGATAAGAACTGTGGCCAGAGAGACAGACTACAGAGGTGCAGTGTGAGCGAGTTGAGAATATGCTTTTAATTTTTATTTCAAGTGTGTTTCTCTTTGCAGTATACTGAATGGATGAATTGGGGAGGGTCAAGTAAGAAATCCAGGAATTCAATTTTGACTATTCTTCATTCCTATTTTTCTACTAGAATAAAAATAGGATTTTTACATTTTTTATTTTGCTTGTAAATGCTTGCTGTTCATGTAGTTTACAATTGTCTTGGAGAACAGTTCTGTGTACATATTACAGCATATTTCTTTCTTTTTCCCTCTGCCTTCTTTTTCCCCTTGCTCCCCACCCTTCTCCTCTAGTTCTCCTGTCCCATTATTCATTCTTGTAGGTGCTATTTGTCTTAGCTCATGTTATCACATATAATGTTTACATTAATTGTAGTTATTTGGTTCCTGTACATGATACATGTTTATTCTTCTACCCCCTTCCCTTCTTCCTCGCCCCTTTTCCTTGTTCCTTGGACTACTGAACTGTTTCAAGAGACCCATCCCCTTGTACCTTTCTATCCATCTTTTAAAAACACATTTGCTATATCCAGTCATCCATTGATGAGTACACAGGCTGCTTCTAAGATTTAGCTACTACAAATTGTTTTGCTATAAACATTGGTATGCATGTATCATGATATGATGACTTAAGCTCTTTGGAGAAGAAGATAACTAGCAGGGGGGTAGCTGGGTCATATGGAATTTCTACTTTTAGTTCTTTTAAAAGTCTCCAGACTGACTTTCATAATGGTTGTTAACATTCCCACCAACAACGAAGCTGGGTTCCTTTCTCACCACAGCCTCCTCCATGTTTGTAATTGGTTCATTTCTTAATGATGGCCATTCTTTCTTGAGTAAGATGGAAGAGCTTAGTATTGTTTTAGTTTTCATTTCTCCAAGAGACAGACATATTAAATATTTTCCATATATTTGATCATTTATATTTCTTCCTCTGTGAAGTGTCCATTTCTCTTGCCCTTTTCTTGACTAGATTTTTAATTTTAAGTGGATTAATTTGAGTTCTTTGTATAGTCTAGATATTAATCCTCTGAGAAATAGCCAAAAAAATTTCTTATTCTTTATTTTGCCTCTTTACTGATTATTCTTTTGCTTATAGAAGATTTTTTGGTCTGATATAATATCATTTGTTGATTTTTGCATTATTTCTTGTGTGGTTGATGTTCTGCTTAGAAAAATATTTTCCTATACCTATGTCTTTATGAATTTTACCTATTTTAACTTCCAGTAGGTTTAATTCTGTTTTAATCTAAAAATGGAGTTGTGCATAGAACTATGGTACTAGAGATGAAACAAAAAGATAAGCTTGAAGATTAAATGGGAAAGGACATGTTTCTCCTTGAGCATGGCACATGCGTGTATATGTCTGTGTGTGCTTTCTTTATTTCCTTGACTAATCTGTCTATTTGCACCAAAAGAGTCTCCTTGAGACCTGGGTCCCATCTGTCTAGGCCCCTCTGACTATAGGCTGATAATGATATGCTAGAGGTTTATCATCAGCAAAATCTGGGAAGGCAGCCATATTCCTAATACAGGAGTGCTTTGTCTACACAGTTCTACTGTCCGTTCTGATTTTTTTTTGTTTACCTGAGTTTACTTCTGAAAACAGCCTATCCCTGACCAGTAATTTCTGGTTTTGGGGGAAAGTACTTGTACCATCAATGCAAAAGTTTTTTCCAACTTGATCCTCTACATTGCTTTATGTTCATAGGAGGAAAACATTCTACCATCTTCTTTCTCTTCAGCAATGTCTTAGGTAAGGGTACAACTTACACACCAGATCAGATCATATTGTAAGGTGAAGGGACAATGCTAATATGGTAATATATAACAAATAAGGCAGCAAGCCAGAACTGTGGAAAATAGGGGGATAAGGTCACCCAGGTAATGTCAAGCTTGGAACCAGTGTTTCTCCAGTTCTGTCACTCCCAGGGCCAGATGTCCATCTCCGTGTCATGTACCTCACACTGGTAGGCTTTACCTCCTGGGTCAGTAAGTCCACACTGATCTTCTTAGTAGAAACCACACTGAAAGAAATATATTAAAAGTAGATTCATGCTTTTTACTTCTTACTGCTTACTGATGCTGATTCACCAGGTAGAAAGAGGTCTAAGCTGACTACCTGTGTCTCAATCCCTGACACTTTCACTCTCAGAAAGTATCTGGTATCTTACGTTCGCCATCCCAATATTCCCTGAAAAGAAAGTGAGTGGCTACTTGTTCCTCCACGTGAGAGTCTTAACTGTCAAATCAATGCCTGGGAACTTAGCACATGAAAAATTCTAGGGGGTTCAGTGTGTGACTCCACCCTGAAAGCGCTGCTGTTTATAACAGGCAGCACTTGCCAGTTGCCAGTGTGACACCATGGCACCCGTGTGGGGCTTCAATGTCATAGTAAGGTTTATTTTAATCAGTCCTTCAGATTTTGTGTTACGACCAAAGAGATGGACTCTAAGGAAAGAATGATCTACTTTAATTTTATATGATATGAGTGACATCCAAATAAATTTGCTTTTTGTTTGAAGCCAGATGGCCCGATGGAGCAAATCACACAGGGAAGAAATTTATGAATCTAGTCATTAATGCACATTTGTTCCCTATAATCATTGCACATAAAATAATTCACTTGAAAACATTATTCATTTTTATCAAAGGGCCACACAAAGAGCTTTATTATACCTCTTATTTTTAAAGTGACTGCAATTGTAAACGAAGTTTTACTACTTTCTAATCATCCTCCCATGGCAAATTGCTATTCAATTTTCTTTGGAAAAATAAAATAACAATCAAAAATGATTAAATCATTGATGGATGGGTAGAAGGATTGGCAAGGGAATAGATATATAACTCACCAGGAACAATAAAATCTTAGAGGTAGTAGAATTTAGATGATGGATATATTGGGATTCATTATAAAGTTTTTTGACTTTACTGAGTGCTTAAAATTTGCATAGTAAAATACTGAGAAATGATTACTTATTGTTTTCAATTAAAAGTCTCAGAGTAATGGGACTGTTTGTTATGCTATTCTCTCTTTGACATCATGAGAGCTGCTGGAAGTGGTGAAGACAAAATTCCCCAGTACGGAATCACAGCAGTGACTCTGAAGCCTTTGTCTCTACCTAGTCCATGCTGTACAGGTGGCCGCATGGGAGCTGGGAACTGTCCCCATCATCTTGGTCCTTCTTCCCTCACAAGAGTCATGATCTTGAAAGTCATATCTCAGGGGTTTTTCTGTAGTTATAAAATATCATGTTACTGCTTTGACTGGGTAGATGTTAAAAGAGCTATGGAGAGGAAATGAACAGAATAGAAGGTAAAGGAAGGGGGGAAGATTTATGCAGCTGTGTAATTTCTCTGTTCTGTAGCTCTGTCTTTACATGGAAGAGTGTTTCCAGAGAGGAAGGATGTCGAGACGATAAAGCAGGCAGTGTGTGTCAAACAGCAGTAGACAGAGCCATCCCCTAATGCGCTTTGCCACAAGCTGCACTGCTGTAGGCCCACTGGAGTCCAACAGCCCCACACCAAACCAAACCACTGTGCTCTTTCCTTCTACTACACTGCTGCACAAAGAAGCCTCCTTGATTTAAAATTGCACAATGTGATGAGGTCTAGCCAAATGATGAAAGAGGAAAAAAAAGAATAAAAGTTAAATTAAAGAGCATTACTACAAAGCAGATGCAAGTCATCCACCCAAGGAATAGTGCCCAAAGAAACACAAGGATATTTTTATGAACTACTTTGTATTTTCATAGTTCTAGTTAATATATTTCATCTAAAATAAGCAGCTTGAGAGATGTGAGTGCTCAAATAAAATGTAAAAGCATATCAAAACATAAAACCATTAGCAATAAGCCGCATTGAAAATAACAAAAGTTGGAATGGAATCAAAGACCAAGATTTGATACTTGCAGTGTGTCTTATGCAGGAAGACAGTTGACCTTCATCTACAAAGTCAAAGGGAAAGAAATTATGACAAAAGAAATAATTTCCCTTATCCTTTGGATAGGCATACAGAGAATAGATCATTAGGTAGAAAGGAACTGCGGCGATAGACGTGTCTTATACCATTCTTGGTGAGAATCAAAATGGTAGACAAAAACATAAAATTCCAACAACCAACAGAGTTTAGGAGAATAAAGGGTTAAGAAAGGTAAAGAGAGAGTAACTAAATATATATATGTATATTTGCATATATACATACATATATACGTATATATACACATATATACATATATACATGAATATATATAAACATATATATATATATATATGTTGTGTGTGTATAAAGAGGAGATTGAAACAACAGTGGATATTGTAGTTATGAACCAACTATAGACATCTTAAATCTTCACAATAAAAAATAATGTGATTTTAAAAATTAAGCAACAGAAGGAACTACTGCAGACATAGGCAACAAAATGGATTCACACCTTCCTAGAATTCAAAGATAAACTTTTTCAAATAGAAGAAATTTCATATATATTAAGTTATATATAAACATCATAATAAATTAAATAGTGAGGACAAAATATAAAAGTGTGTCACTTTCTGTATCCCTCATGGTAAAAATACAGAAATATTTTCTACTGCTGGGTTACATAGATTAAAAATAAATAAATAAATAAAAATATATCAAGTCAGACTTTTTAAAGATTTTAATAATCTTTTTTAAATTGAAGAGATTTTAGAATATAAAAATCATATACTATGAAAACATGCAATTCATTGTACCCTTTGATTTAACTTTTTTACCAGTTGAGTTCAAGTTAAATCTTCCCTCCTGTAACTGAGTTTAGAACCTGAGGTGCTGTCTACCCAGAAAGATGGAGACTTTCTTTTTGTCAGTTTTATTGTTTTGTTTTGAAACTTAGGGGATTGCCTTTTTTCTATTTCACTTCCCTAAATTGATTTTTAAAATCTATTTGTCATTTTTTTCAAAAAACTCTAACCATTCTTTTAAATAATGCCTTCTGTTAACGAAAGCATAGAATGACTCTGAGACTCATTCTCTGGTCTTTCCTCTTCTATGGGCACCTGGCTAGGACTAGGAGCTGTGACTGACACCATCTGCTCTAACGTTAAAGTCACTGGCCTGATCAATTCCTTTTCATTTTTAGCATCTTAGACAGAAATTGACCAGTTCCCTAAAAATCTTTGAAAACATCTAGAAATCTTACAAGAAATTCCACATCTGACTGTCATTGCTGAATTTATTTTGTTTTCGTAATTGTAAGGCTGACCACTAATTCCCTGATCACAAGAATATAAAGTGTTAACTCTAAGAGCAGAGCTGAGGTTTATAAGGCTGACTCGGTGCCTCCTGCTAAGAAGAACTGGTATTTAAAATGTGACTCAAATATTTGTAAATCACATTACGTTTTCACAAGATGACCTTCTCACCAATATATTTGTGTAATTTTGATGTTAGCGGATTTGGTTTGTGTTGTTAAGGTGGAAAAATGTGTTACGGGGAGGTAATTACTGTAAAGCTATTTAATTATTGATTTTTCCAACATAGCAGGCTTGACATTTTGCAGATATAATGAAGGAACAGATATGCATTAGCAGAATGAGAATGCAATAAATGCACGTTTTAAAGGAAGGCATAATTTATTTTAACAGATATACAGTAATTATACAGGAAGTGTGACTGCTTTCTTCATAAATGGCATTAACTATTCAAATTAAAGTGACAAAACTATAATATGTAATAATATTATGAGGGTATTTAGAATCTTGGCATTGGCATAAAAATACATAAAAACTTCATGTTTACCAATATCTTTTTCTGTAGTCTCTCCCTTCATTACCTTTGATCAAAAGCATACTTTATTTTGAAGTATTTATACTGGTTTTTGCTTCATTCTTCACCTAGAAAAAACCATTTTGTTCTGCATATCTATCTAATAACTCTAAATAAACACAGCTACTTCACTGCTTGAAATGAGGGTTTATGCATTTTGAATGAAAAAATCAGCTTAGGATTTCCACAGTATTCTTAGTCTCCCTGAGTGTGGCTTATCATTTCTCGCTTTCACTTTAGTGTATCTGCCATTATGACTTGTAGCCACAGTGAACATGTGTTGTCAATGTCAAGGTTGGTGAAGAAATGAGTTTCAGCTCAGGCTTAGAGGGTGAGGCGTTCTGCTTTGCTATTGTCAGCAGTGGCTTTATACAGAGATGGTATAAGGGGCAAGATAGAGGTGTGCTACAGAGTTGGCCATTACTGATTGATATGTTAACATCATATCATACAGTTGGTCTTGTGATCTGCCTCTGTGCAGGGCCTGTTGGCTTGGTACTATTCCTTTTGGCCAAGGGCCACATAGTCACAACATTGAGCAGGGACGGGATAGGTTTAGCTTAGTATGTAAGCCCAATGTCTATGTAGAGGGGCAGGTGTTCTCGCGCCTCTCAGTGTCCCATAGTGTGCTATTGGATGTACCAGTGGCATACCTGGCTAAGCCAAGCATGGCCCTCTCCTTCAAACATGAATCTTACAACATGATAATGAATCTTTAAAATGACCAAAAGAAGTTCATATACTTCAAGGGGTGTTCTAGTCTAAAAGAACAGCCTAGTTTTTCACCTGATTCCAAATCAGTGGATGTGACTCACAAACAATGCTTCATCTACTCACAGAATCATATGATTTTTAATGTAAAATAATAAGACCACATTGTGCAACAGCTAGATTAAGCAAGTTTTGTTGGAAATAATATTGAGCCACTTCTCTAATGTTACAGCAGGGAAATAAAGGAGTATTTGTCACCATTTAGATAATTCAAAGAATACAATAGAAGCTCTTTAAAAAGAGAGAAAGAAAGAGAGATATCTGAAGTTCCAAAAATGTATTCAACCATGAAAAAAAATCTATTGAACATCTATGAAGAAACATTTGAAATAGAACTAAAATATAAACAAAACAAGGTGAAGAATGAGAAGAGAGACAGCAAAAATAAAAATTATGTGAAATAATAGATTTGAATGTGGAAAATCATTTTCAATTGACTAATAGGAATCAATAAAAAGGAAGAAAGCACAAATGCACCAAACTAAAAATGGCATAAACAAATTATATTGGAATTTAAAATAATAAAAAAATTGTATTTTATAAATTTCTACAAACACCCATTTAAGACTTCTCAATTATTTAGGAACCAAAAAGTTAAAACAAGCTCTCCAGAAAAGAGAGGAAACTTAAATTGATGAATAACTATTAAAAATACTTGGAAAATTATTAAAAACATACCATGAAAAGGAATTTTCATACTCAGTTTTAAAAGATAAATTCTGTATTTTCAAAAGAAAGCTAATTTATAAATCTTTTCAAAATTTTTTTTATCTTTATTGGTACATTAAATATACACATCATGATTGCACTCCATAATGGGGATTTGTACCAGTATAAGACACAACTTAATTCTCATTTTTTCCCATAGCCCTACCCACCCTACCACCCCCCCATATACATAAAATTTGTTTCCTTACTTTTTTGTTACAATCCCAACATTGTCCCTTTTCACCTTATTT
>PVIR01025758.1:0-10185 GCA_004026965.1 Petromus typicus | reverse complement strand
TAAAAAATGTAATATTTTTATTTACTGCAATGGAATTTAATATAATCATACTTGATAATGTTGAAGGACAAATATTAAAGTTTTGCAGAGAGACTCATGATACATTAGAAATTTTAAAAATTTTAGCCAAAAATATATATGTCTAGGATTCAGCATCAAGTTTAACAATAATATACTAGAAGTTTTTAATTTATGTCAAAAATAAGAGAGTAATGCCTTAAATCTTTACCATTAACATGTTTTTTAAAATTTCATATGCAATTCAACATGAGGAGTAAATATTAGTTAAAAGAAGAATGAGTATAAGTATTGAAGAGACAAAAATATGGTTACCTTCTGCTTGTGCAATACCTAGGAATTTCAATGGCATCCATTAAAATTTATTAAACTATTCACTAGTATGGAAAACTATTTAGAAATAAAACAATCAGCTTCAGTTTTGTTGCTTTCTTTATTGTCAGCTTAACTATACATAGAAAATGACTGTTTCAATGTGCTTGTGTGAATTTTATTAAGTATAATTTTATGACTAATTTTACTTTATTTTTAACTACTATTTTCCCACTATGATTTTTCCATTGTATATATTTACTTGTGTTCTTCTTTTTCATTTTATTATGTTTTATATTTTTAAGGGTCATAAATTTACTAATCAATTCACTAATCCTTTTATTTCTTATATTTAAATTTTTTCCATCATTCAATTTCCATAGATATATTCAGTTGTTCTAGACTATTCATTGACTGCTCAATGGTCTTCATTTGCCAGGCCATTACTGAAATTTTTATTTGGAAATTTTTATGAAATTAACATTCTACTTATTAGAATATTCCAAATGGTAACAAATCATCCCTTATTTATTTACATAGGTTAAAATAACAAAGTTGTTATATTTGTCTAAACAAAGCTTAAGTGATAAAACCTAAGTACAAGTGATATACTTAAGTTGACCAACTGAAGACTTGTTGAACCATGTCAAAAATCATATATCAATATGAAGTAAACAGGGCATTGCCTCTTGTTGACAATTTATATTTATCCATTTAAGTGGTCAAATCAGATTCATTTCCATTTCCATCTCTGTTATTACTCTGTATTTGGAGCCTGCAAGGTCTTTTCTTTGACTTACTATTATCCTGAATGATAGCAAATTCAGTGTTATATAGAACCCTACATCTTATTTCATATATCTCAAAACAGTTCTCAACATAATGTTTTCATGTCCTTTCCAAAAGTTAATATTCATGTCTGTGTGAAAACATTTTCTTTTTTTGCATTTGTTTTTAAAATGAGTGCATATATCTCTTCACAATACTGAAATCCTTTCCTTGGATGAATACTAGTAGTGAAAATGTGTGTATAATGGACTGTTGTTCTATCAAACAAACGAATAAAGTGCTGCCATCCACACCAGCATGGATGAGCCTGGAGGGCGTTATGTGAAGTGAAGGAAGCCAGCTCCGAAAGCAGATATTGCCTACTTTTACTCATTTGTGAAAGCTGGAAAAGCTGTTCTCATTGAAGCAGATACTAGAAGAGTTGATACAAGAATCCAGGAGGGAGAAAGCTAGGAAATAAATGAGAGAGCAGATAACAAATACTGAAATGCATTGGATAGAAGGAAAAGCTTTTGTTTCAGAGAATAGCCAGGTGACTGTAATAGGCAACAATTAATTCTCAACACAAGAGATAAGAAATATTTGGGGTGATTAATATTCCAATTACCCTTATCTGATCACTAAACATTGTGCACATGTATTGAAATATCACAATATAAGTCATAAATATGTACAATTATTATGTCTCAATTGAAATAAAAACTTTAGAAGTAGACAGTGAAATATGTGCCCCAATTTAACTCAAAATTTAAATTGGCTTGGAAAGTACCCCAGGAAACAAAAAATATCTTAAGAACATTGGGTGTCACATCCTCTCATAATACAAAAGTCAATGCCAAATTACTCTATACAGACAATAAAATAATGAAGGAATTATTGCTGTGTTCCCTAAGATAGGAATGACACATGTACAGCAAAAACCACTCTAAAAGGTTACAATTTAAAATGCCAGACAAGATGGCAAGCTTGTGAGGGAGCCTTGCAGTGTTGGGATGAGCCACCTCTTTGTATTCCTGCCCATACATCTGAATGATTGCATTGCCCCTCCTGGATCTGTATTTTATAAGCAATATCTATCGTCACAAAATAAAGATTGTCCAGTTCGGTTCCATTTCTCTCTCTACTTTAACAAATCACATTTCCATAGGCTTCTCTTGGTATTATTTTTATTTCATTTAGCTTTCTTTTCATATATTCAGCATTCATTATGTAGCTTCCCTTAGGAGCATTGAATAACATATGCAAACAAATATGAAATTAGAACTAAATATTTGAAGCGCTGTCTGGCCAATCCTCCTTCTTCAGTTGGGACAGAAAACCTGAGCAAACAGGTAGTGCACTAGACCATGTCAACAGCAGAGTAAGCCATAGTCAAGTTACCAAGGGAATGTATTCTTGTGTTTTGCTTTCTGTACCAGGGCTGTTTTTTCTCTTTCCCCTAAAGATCAAATCTGGTGGTTCATTAGCTATTCTGGCTGATCTCAGCTTCCGCTGTGCCTGCTCTTGTCTACCCAGCCCCACACTCCAGGGGTTTGATAGAACAAGGTTAATATTTGGAATCACGGTCAGAACCAAATTGATTTTAAGAAGAGGTGGCAAAACTTGTCTGTCACCATCTCCTTTTAGCTGCAAGTCAAGGAGCCAGTTACATCAACTGAAGCTTTAAAATACTTTTTTTTCCCTTACGTCTGTAACCGAGAATACTATTTCTCTCAAACCATATGCCACAGAGCCTGATTAGCTATGATCAGATAGACAGTTATACCACTGAGAAGAGCTGAACCACTGGTAACTGGTTCAAATAAGTGTTATACAGACTTTATTTTTGTCTTGTCCCTGCCCCAGTCAGTCTGCCATTAATATAATATGACCATCTCTTCTGTGCTATGTAGGGAGACTCTCCAACAAAGACTCTCCATTTTACATAAACTTACAAGTTGTCACTCATGTAGATTTTGATGTGAGTAGTATCCCTAAGAAGTTGTATAATCATAGCCTTTGCAGTCATACTGGGCAGTAGATGTGCCAAAGGGAGGGGCTGGTCCTCATGATGAGGTACAAGGTACCACGTGTTACCTGATGTTGGGGTGTGGAGAGGAACATATCTGCTGCTTAATGTAACTCAAGGTATATGTATGTTACTGTAGATATCTGAATCAAGAGGTCCATGATGAATGAAGAGCATGTCGTAAGTTCTGCTTACAGAGGGTGAAGAAATTTTCAAAAAAGTCTTGAAGAGAATAAGACATTTGATTCACGTGTCTCAAAATGAGTCATACTTTGACTCTAGATGAGTGGAGAATGGGGCTGGGTATAGCTGAGAAGAGCAAGAATCCCACTGCTCCCTATAATTGTGGAATTGCCAACAGAGAATAATTTTAATACTTTATCTTGTAATTTGAGGGACACAATCCCTAACTTCTCTCTCGCTGAAAGACCATCCTTCTCTAAATTGTTTAATCTGTAACCTCAATTTTTTAAGATATGTGTGGCTTGACTTAGAAGCCTGGCATTGTGCTAGGGAATGTATTTGCATGGCGTTATAAGGATGTCAAGTTGTCTTTCTAAATGAAACACAGATAAAAAGCTGACTAACTCCTGAGCTATCTCTGAATGCTGAGTGTGGGAACATCCTCCCATGGCATCCGCTGTACTGTAAGAACACATTTCAATCAGCCCAAAGGCCTGCTGTCCACAAAAGGCTAGCTGGTCCTTACCTCTCACTCATAATGCCACATTAGCATTTCTATTCTTGTGCTCTATGGTCATAAGAGGGTGGGAGATCTTTAGAGAGACATTTCTCAACCTGTAGACACAAAAGATGGTTTGGAGTCCTCTGAAGGGCACCATGTCAGTGGGGGGAATGCCTATTAAAAGACTTTGTATTGTACCCAACACTTCCAGATACTGGACAAAAAGAAGTTTTGGAAATCAGAAAAGGCAGAAGTATTTAGAGATGGATGTTGGATAGTAGCAAATGCAAAATTAGTGATATGTGCACCCTCTGCCTTCTCTGAGTGACTTTCTGACTGACACTGACTGGATGAAGCCCAAGACATCGTAACTCTCTAATCACTGCAGGTGTACTTTGTGCCAGGGTGTGAGTCAGATGGACACACTGAGGCTCAGAACAATGAGTGCTCTTTGAGGTATCCAACTGCAAAAAATTTGAGCATTTTTTAAAAAATTCAAATCGTTATTGGTACATTATGAATATACATCATCGCATTCAACATTAAGAGTTTGTACCAGAATATGACACAACTTCTTGTTTTTCCATCCCCTCCCCACCTTGCAACCCCTCACCCCTTATATACAATAAACTTTATTTCCTCTTTTTATTAATATCGCGTTCTTCTCCCCCTCATTATTTACCCCTACACCCTATTTTTTAAAATATTTTCTGTTTCACAATATCAACTATGTATACTAGAACTCATTTACACCTTCATTCTCTCATACTGGAGAAAAGATACCATATTTACACATCTGTTTTTTTAACCCACACATAAATAGTTAGACATGTTGTTCTCTTACTCTAGAGGTGTGCTGTAAAATTGTGCCTGTTGCAATCATTATCCATAGCATTATACATGATTTTGAGTTTTTGCAATTTAATAAGTTACTTAATGTTAGTATTGGGCAGGACAATGAGCTCTGACATCCAACTCTGTCAATTATACATGGTATATTGACTGCAAAAATCATACCTCTTCACTTACCTTAGTCTCTTACTAAGAAAAATAGGGGCAGGGATTATAAGTATATGAGGTCACATCATCTGGAAAATTCTCAATAAGGCTGAGATAAAACTGATCCCCTTAGTTCCTTTAGTGTCATATGCAGCTAACCATGCTTCTAAATATAAAATGATAATTGTGAATAGAGTGAAACTGATATTATTCCATCTAAAACCAAGTGAATTTGACCTTTCATATAGGTTAAAATATTCCTCTAGGCCAATTTGTTTTTCGTGTTTCTTTAAGATTCACATTTTGAATTGTTACAAATGAGTTGCAAATTTGTATACTGATTTAGAAATGTATTTTCCTGCAACTAATAGGGACCTAAATAATCAATATAATTTCTTATGTATCAATGTAGAAAGTTGTAGTTCCTAATTCAAGTGCTCATATATGATTCTGAGGAACCGGCTATCATTTTCTTTCAGAAGCTTCACCTTTTGGTCTTGTACACGTGTGTTAATTACCTTTTGGTTACAAAGTAGCTGAGAAACCCAGACCTCCTGCAAGCATCACAGGCTTAAAAAAGACAAAATGGGTCACCATCAGATGATCTATCATTTGGACCAAGTACATGCTTTCCAAAACATATCCACACGGTGTATTCTTGCATGCTATTGGCTAGAACTGTTTTATAGTCATGCACAGCCAGGATTGGATTCTGGGAGAACAGATGAAAGGATCATCCTGAGAACCCATTAGAATTGATTGGCTAAAATTAAGAATATCAGAGTACCTATCTATCTACACTACCTATCATTCAACATCATCATTTGACAAAGACTGAGTTTCTCTTATATAGAAGAGAAATGTAAGAGTTGCAAAATCCAGGACCCACACATCTCCTCAGAGAGCTTATGATCTTTGGAGAAATTGGATCTAGACTTTAAAAATGATAAATATCTACCCAGGGTGTTGATGGCATGCCAGAAGAAACACATTTGCTAGCTTTAAAATGAGGCTGAGAATCTTCTCAACTGGGTAGATGACAAAAACAACTGAGTAGAGAGATCTATTAATTTGAAACTTGAAAAATGAAGAATGGAATAAAATGAAGAAAAGCCAGGTTATAGTCAAGAAGTACTTAATTTCTAAGGGTGCAACATGGGAGACTGTAGTTTCCACAAGAGTTGGAGAATAAAGCACCATATCAGCAACAGAAAATTGTTGAAAAGGGGAAATAGCATTCAAAAACAGCAATGGTCACTGTATTAAAGGGCCTCTGTATTACATCTCATCATTTGACAATTCCCCGTAGTGCCATGTCTGGATTGATACGGGCCCTACTGATCCATCTTCCTTCCCACTACCTTTCTATTGCAGGTCCCATTTATGTTGGTGAGTTGAGACCCTGCATGTCCTTCTGGTTACTCTAGACAAAACAAAATGTAGACCAGCGTTGTTAGTGTTTCAAGGTTGTTGAAGAAATGCGTTTCAGCTCAGACTGAGAGTGAGGTCACAGAGTTACCACGCAGACTCCAGAGAAGGTTTCAAGGAACACTTCTGACTCATTATTGCCAGAACTGGCTATTTATAGAGATGGTATAGGAGGTGGAGATAGAGGCATACTACAGAGTTGGCCCTTAGTGATTGGTGTGTTAGCATCATATCATACTATTAGTCTTGTGATCTGTCTCTGCGCCGGGCCTGTTTGCTTGGTAATAATCATTTTGGCGGAGAGCCACAGAGTCACAACACTGAGCAGGGATGGGATAGGGTTTTGCTTAGCATATAAGCCTGGTTTCTACACACAGAGGCGGGTGTTCTTGCACCTCTCAGTGTCTCAGAGTGTGCCACCGGATGTATGCGCAGTACCTGACTAAGCCATGCATGGACCTCTCCTTCAGACCAGGCACTTTAATTCAACAAACTCACCAAAGTCCTCCATACCAAACCTTGGCATAGAAGTAGAAATACCAGGGAAACAAATGAAAAATATACATTTAAGCAAAATGTAAAAAACAGAAGATAAATTTTCTATGAAACAAACACTTATTTTTAAAATTCTTCCTGTACCATTTAAATTATAATGTGTTACAATTAGGCCAAAAGTAATTTTTTTGTTTAGAAGATTATATAGTCCAAAAACTGTAAACTTCATTTGAATATTTTAGAGTAGATTTCTGCTCCAAATTAATATTCTCCAAGTCTACCACATTTCAAATTTTCACAGTTCTGTGGCCTTTGACAAGATGGCCAGGAACCATGACCTTGAGAAACTGTTCTATCACTAGTGGTCCTATTTATCGAGTTCTTCAAGTTGGCATCTCATATATAAAACCCTTACAGTAGTAACAAAATGTTCAGAAAGGATTCATTTGCAGAATGGGGTCCCCACAACTGTTTTGTCCACTGAGTGTATACACATTGTCAGTTATTATTCTTTCATGCTGAGTCAAAATGCCTGGCACGAAAAGTTAAAGGGAAAAGAGTTTGTTTGGCTTACAGTTCATAGAGGTTTCAGTCCATAATCAGCTGGCTCCAAGGCAGGGATAGCAAGCAGGCCTGGGAGACGAGAAACAACGTGGCATGCATGAGGTAATAAAGCTAACGAGGTCCTAAACAGTATCTTTCTGTTGCTTTTATCTTATACAGACTACTGGAATTAGGTTGATGCCAAGCCAATCACTCATGTGTAGAGGTTTAGTAATCATAGGCCCTGAGTCCCAGCATGACACACTCAAGGTTTAGCTATCTTCCAAAAAGACTGCACAAGGCTTTGAAGGGACATCTAGACGCAAGACACACTATTCTGTTCCAGGTCCCCTAAGACTCAGGCACATCCCTATATGTAAAAAGTATTTTTTCCAACTCGGAGAGTATCCAAAGTTGTAAAAGTTTCACCCTTGCCAAAAATTCTAAGTCCCAAATCTTTTCTCAGATTAAGGAAAACTCTTAGCTACAAGCCCCAGTACAAATGAAAAGAAAATTAAGCACTTCCTACATACAATGGCACAAGATAAACATCACCATTCTAAAAAAGTGCAAATAGGAGGATGCAAAAGAATAGGACAAAGCTGGTTCAGAATCCAGCAGGGAAAATATTAAGTTCTGTAGTACCAGGTGCAGCGGCCTCTGAGGCAGTCTCTGGCAAGTTGTGAACTCCAAAAAGTTTGGATGTCTCCACCCCTCTGGCACTTCTGGTCTTTACAGATCCCCTGGCTTCCCTCTGGGCCCAGTTTGGCTCCCTCCTTGTAGTTTCCCTCAGATGATCCATGCTTCTGGATTCTCCAAATTTCTGGGGTCTCCCCTGCACCTTTGGCTTCACACTCACAGCTTCACACACTGCCCTCTCAAGGGCACGCTTACCTGGCCTTCAGCTCTTTTTCTGACCTGGGTTGGACTCTTCCTGACCCCACAACTCTTCTATTCTGCATGGGCCTAGAACCACCACTATGTGGATGATGCCAACGTCTGCTGCCAACAGGAGAACTATCCAGGCTTCCTTCTCTCTTGACTGTAGAGGATGAGTCTCTATGAACTAGATCCTGAGGAACTACTTTCCTAGGACTCCACTATTCTGAAAATTGGTCCTCTGGGGCTTTCTCCTCAAAGCTCAGTCTTTTACTTTAGCAATTTTGGGGCTGCAAAGCGTAAAGTCTTGGATGCCTTCAGGCCATCTTTTTATTCTCCTATTCCTTCTTAGTTACTCTGTCTTGCAGTCCATATCATTATTGGAGCTTTCTTAGTGACCAAACTCAAAGCATTTTAAATCATTATTTTGGACTCTTTCTCTTGATTCCCAATATAGAACTGGCTAAAAGCCACGAACAGCAGCATACATCACTGCTATACAGCCTTGAAATTTCTTCTTTTTTTATTGAAATCTTTATTGGTACATTACATATACACATCGTGATTGCACTCTACAATGGGGATTTGAACCAGTATAAGACATAACTTAATTCTCATTTTTTCCCATAACTACACTTAATCTTAGTCTCAGTACAAGCCTCTGGACAGGAACAAATGCAAAGTTTCTACCCAGACACGCACATTGCAGTCCAACAACCAATGCAGTTCTTCCCAGATGAAACCCCTTGATCCAGTCTTTACCAGCTTTCTGGTCTCTGATTTCTGACCAGAATCTCCCAGAGAGAGTGGCATAAGCCATCCCAGCTCTGGTTGTACAGCCATTATCTCCAAATCTTTTCTAATTCTCAGCTTTGCCACAAGCCAGGACCAAAGGCTCTTGAACCACAGGTCAGGTAATGCCATAGCAAGAACCCTGCTTCTCAGGTAGTAAGTTTCTGTGTTAGTTACTTTTCTCTTATTGCTGAGACACAGTACCCACTACCCAAAGCTAAATGGGAAGAGGTTTATTTGGCTTACAGTTCATAGAAGTTTTAGTCCATATTCAGCTGGCTCCAAGGAAGGGTGGCAGATGAGCAAGAGTTCATGGTGATGAAGGAAGAGAGCAAAAGCAACACGAGGCCTTAACAGGGTCTTTCTGCTCATTTTGTCTTATTTAGACTCAAGATTAGGATGACGCCAAACCTATCACTCATGTGTTGTCATTCAGTAATTATACGCTCCTAATCCTTTATTCACTGACTACATAAGGCTTCAGGGGGACCTCTAGATCCAAATCATAACACACATTATGCTTATATTTGTGTCAGAATTCTTAAAGTTTGAGTCACTTTGCTTAAAAAAAAAAAATCCTCCCTAATAATATGCTGCTTAATACTGAACAGTTTAAAAGAAGAACCAGTTTTAATCCTATCAATCAAAGATCTCTCTATTCCCACTATTGATTTACTCTATAAACTATGACAAACTTTGAATTGAGCAAGGTTTGTCTGTGAAATGTGAAGTGCTTTCAAAACATTGTCTTATAATACCATCCTAAAAACTTATTTTGGAGTGCATGCATTGTCAAAAAGTCACTATGGTATTTTAAAGAAATTTTTGCCTAGAGTTGACAGCTGTTTTTAATAAGCAACTACTCCAAGTCTCTTTTTCCAAGGACACTCCAAACATCAAAACCTGGATCAAAACTAGTCATTCTCTCAAGATTTACCTGATCAGTCAGGAGTGGGGGTACACACCTGTAGTCCCAGGACTCAGAAGGCTGAGGCAAGAAGATTGCTGTTGCTGCAAGTTCCAGGCCACTCTGCACTATATATAGTCAGTTTGAGGCCAGCCTAAACTATGTAGCAAGACCCTGTCTCAAAATACAAAATCAAAACAGAACAAAAAGGGTTATCTGAGAAATTTTTCATGTGTCCCCTAATATAAGAGGGTCCCCTCAAGTGTTTACTAACCAGGCATGTATTGTTCATACAAACACTGCCTGAAGAACTAGGTGTGGTGTTGAAAG
>PVIR01025757.1:0-24569 GCA_004026965.1 Petromus typicus | reverse complement strand
GTCTTCCTTTGGTCTTGTTTGTCCACTTTTTCACTCCTCCAGCTGAAAGTAAGAGGAAACTGTAGGGGCTTGCCTAGTAAACAACCCTGGATTCTCATTACACTTTCTAAGGCCACAGCTGTATTTGGTTAGGAAGAAGAGGGATTTTAAGTGACAGGAAATCTTCCTTCCTGCCTTTAGTCGCTGAGAATCACACCCTCAGGACTACTGCATTTTCAAAGTCAAGCCATTTCAGAGGTTGGGCAGAGCCATGGACTGATCCTAGAGAATGTACATTTAAATGAACATTTACAAAGATCACTGATCTCTCCAGACACCAAGAGATAATTTGCTACAACTAGAAGAATCCTGCCACAGTGGTGAGACAAAGAGACGACACATTTCAGAGCACTTTCCAGGGAGCAGAAGAATTTTGCTAAGCATTAGCGATGAGGACCAAGGAGAGTCCTGAGGCTCAGCCTTTGAAGACCCTGCTTGATGGCTCTGGGTGCCTGAAAAGGACTTCACACTTCTTACCCACCCTGGTCATTTGCCTCCTAGATCTTGGTTCCTCTGGGGCCTGAGGACCCCAATCACGTCACACTTGCCGGCACGCATATAGGGACAAAGCGGAGAAAAGGGGATCTTAGGGAAATGGCATTGCATGGGGCAGTTTGGGGAAGGAATTCTCAAAGACAAGACAGGAAAAATCACGTTCATGTTTTGAATCTGGTACAAATGCGCCCAATGACTAAAGGCAATTTTCTTCCCTGTCCTCCTTTTCCATTTTCATATCTGTTAGCGTAATGGATTCAAATGGTTGTTTCTGATCCTAGATGCACTTCAAAATGACCTGAAAAGACTTTTTAAAATACTAGTAAACACCTACACATCAGAGAGAACACATGCAAATCCTGGATAGATCATCAGTCTTCCAAACTGAGAATGTGAGATGGCTATTTGAGGAGCTTCAAGGAATTACACAAGAATAAACAAGTTGCATTTCTTAGCAGTCCTTGGGGGGACCTCCATGGAAAGCAAAACTCAAGATACTTGGCTAAACAACCTTTGAAGACACTTTCAGATTTTTATCAATGACAAATTTGTAGGCATCCTAAAGTTGAACAAGATCACAAACAGGACAGAGAAGCTGAAATGGCTGAGAGACTACTCAGTGTCAGGATAACAGCACTGGTGTTAGAGTTTGGACTGAGTGGATTGAGAACCACTGGGGGGGTTCTCCATGAGAGAGTTGCACAATGGTTAAGAAATGAGACTCTAGGGGCCGGGGAGTTAGCTCAGTGGTTCCGGCGCCTGTCTTGCAAGTGCAAGGGCCCGGGTTCGATTCCCCAGTAACCACATAACAATACTGGGTGTGGAGACTCACGCCCAGCAGCAACCAGTACCACATACCACAGTGCCGGGCGTGGTGGCTCATGCCTGTCATCCCAGCACTCGGGAGGCAGAGGCAGGAGGATTGCTGTGATGTGAGTTGGAGGCTGAGCTCAGGGCCAGCCTGAACCACAAAGTGAGACCCTGTCTCAAAAAACCTAAAAAAAAAAAATTAAAAAAAATTAAAAAAAAGAAATGAGACTCTATGTTAAGTATGTGCAATGAAATATTATTCACCCCTAAAAAGAAATTCTGTCATTTGTGGCAATATAGATAAAACTGGAGGGCATTTGCCTGAATGAATAAATAAGTCAGGCACAAGAAGACACAATGTATGGTTCTATCTGGAAGCTAAAATTTTCATGTAGAAGAAAATTTTCATGTAGAACTATGTAGAAGGTGAAGCTAGAATGGTGGTTACCAGAGACTGAGAAGGGAAAGAGGGACAGAGAGAAGACAGTTACTAGGTACAACAGAGCAGGTGGGAAGGAAGAGTAACTTTCCTTACTCTCTGGAACAGGACAGCAACTGTGGCTGATCCCAATTAATTCCATACTTTAAAATAGCTGAGATGATTCTGAACAGCTGACACAAAGAGATGACACACGTTTGAAATGATGGATACATCAGTTAATCTCATCTCTTATGTACACATTCCAGACACACTCTGAAGTACTGCACTGCTTAATACATATGTACAATTTAATATGAACTTTACAATGGAAAAAAATGAGGCTCACAATGCACGTCAACTGGTATAGATCTGAATTTCTTATTTCATAGGTCTTCAATTTGGATACTTTTTACAAATTTATCCAAGCCTTGTTTTTATTACTTTGGGAGATAACACAATGTACAACAGTCCCGTAGGCACCAGAGATAGGAGGGGATGGAGGCCGAGAACCTGACATAACACCAGCGTGGCACACAATAAGCACGTGGGGACGGAATTACTCATCACTGTGAGTCACCCTCCTGTGCAGGCCAGGTGTTCTCCTTTTATACATCTTTACATGGTCTCCGTGAAGAGATGAGGAAAAGCCCCACCTCCCCCTCTCCCTGGATAGCTCCATTACAGGTGTGTCTTTCCCCACCTCTGAACTGTTAGAAAGCCCGTGGCCACCTGCACAGCAGGCTTGTCATGTGTACAGCAATATACTTTGGACAGAGTTTTAACTTCCATTTCAGAAAGGAGAGAAAGGGAAAAACAAGGAAGAAAGCAAGTAGGAAAGAGTGGTGACCCACGTCATGACAGAGCTACTGCGCCTTCCTTTCTTGCATCAAATTATCCGCCCAGAAAACATTCTTCCTCCAGCCTCAGACTACACAGATGTACTCGGCTGACTTCACTCTGAGCTTCTGGGAAGGCATGAAACTCAGACTGGTCCAATTCACACGGGCTGTTTGCCTGCTACTGTGATGCGTAGAGGAACAGCCTCATGTCCTTAATATACCCAAATAACATAATCCTCAAACTCAAGCAAGAAATAATGAGAGGAGCAGCACATTTCTACCAGAAATATCAATCTGAGGGAAAGTCAGGCACCTGCTCCCGGTCAGTACACAGCGGCCATGTGACAGGAGTCCAACAATAAAGCCATCATGGAAGAAGCCAGAGCTGCTTTGAGGTGACACCGGTGACAACCTGAAATGTATGGATCCGTTTGTATGTGAATACAGTGTAGTATGAACTTTTTCAGATAAGGACACTAACTAAACTTTTTCCTTGTTGTGACTTCCACCAGGTTGAATTCTTTAAATCATTTGCAAAAAAAGATTGAGTTTGTTGCTAAGGGAGGTGAAGAAAAGCCTGTAGACTAAAGTACTGAGTTAGATCATTGCAACCCAATTTATATCACCACATGTATCTTCTAATTAAGAAAATAGCAAAGGCAGTAATGCTGACTAGACACTATGATATGCCATGTATATGGGAAACAGTAATAATAATTTCATGATGTAGCTATTACCACTATTTCACAGAAAAACAAACTAAGACTCAGAACAATCAGAAAACAACCCCAAAAAGATCACCTAAAAGATGATAAGGACCTCTGCATATTTGTACCCCTTTAAAACAAGACAGATACTGGCAAAACTGTTCAAAACAATACTATTAGAACTCTGGCAATTAAAGAAAGCCTAGTGTCATGACTGGAGGAGTGTTTATTCAAAGGAATGGCTGAGTGTGGCAGGAATAGCAAACTGTGTGATGTTTTAACTGGCATTAACTCCACCTTAATCTCCGTAGCACCACAGAGGCCTGGAAAACCAACTTTCAACTACAGCAGCCGCTGGAGGGACTATGACAGACCTGGAGACCCTTCAAAGGCTTGTCATCAGAAATTGTGACTGTCTGACCTGACCGGCGGCTGCTATATGGAAACGTTCTTTTCTCAGGGGTTATTTATTTGATGCGCTATAGAGCTCACTTTGTTTTAAGAGGCTTCCACACAAGGATTTGTTTAAAATAATCAGTGACAGTGTCTAGTATTTTAAATGTCTCAGGTGGTCTTACAGGTATGTTTTACTGGAGAATGATACTCTTTTTTAAAGCTTAGAAATAAAATTGAGCAAGAAACCATTCATGAAGACTTTGAAATGCTCTCATACACTCTGTAATCCAGAAGATTGAGCACATCATAGGCACGCTCCACGGTAAGGAATGGCCTGGGAAAGATCTCTGACTGAATCCGAGATCCTCTGTAAGAAGAAAAAGAACTTTAAGTCACAAGTGTAAACAGCCTGCTGGACTGTAGGAAGTACATCCAAAAGGTAGCTAGAATTTACTTTCGTTAAGATATGTAAAGAAATAATTCTCTACCAAACTAACTAAACAGGGATTTTTAGTAATAACTCATAACAAAGAATATACGACTTTAAAGAAATAAAAGGTAAAACCAGGCTGGGGATTTAGTTCAGTGGTTTCCAGCACCTGCTTGCAAGTGTAAGGGCCTGGGTTTGACCCCTGGTAATCACACACAACAGCGCCAGGCATGGAGACTCACACCAACCAGCAATCAGAATCACATATCACAGTGAGGGGCATAGTGGCTCACGCCTGTAATCCCAGCAATTGGGAGGCAGAGGCAGGAGCATTGCTGTGAGGTCAAGGCTGAGCTCAGGGCCAGCCTGAACTACAAAAGCGAGATCCTATCTCAAAAAAGAATAAAAATAAAAATAAAATTTAAAAATACATAAATAAAAAGTAAAGCCACGAAGTGAATAAGTAGCAACAAATCACGGAAAGCAACACAATGTAATTCCAGGAGTGAACACAGTATTTAAAATGATGTTTTCAACTTTAGGTTAAGAAGTCAGCAAAAATAATACAGAAAACAGATCCTATGTGCAGAAGGTTTAGAAAGCAGATGATGGAATCGAAGAGGTATTTAAAATATGTTCACTATAAATAATATAAAGAAATATAAAAATAAAAAGAAATAATAAAAAGACTTACAGGATGGGTAAGAAGAGGAGGTACACAAAATGAAGTGTATCAAAAGATTAACACAAAAGGAAATTATGGAGTTAAAAAGAAACAAAATGAGATTTTCACTGGAGGATTTCAGCACAAAGTGGTAGAGAAAAGAATCGATGACTATCCACAGAGAAACTTGTAACTAATCAACAGAGTGTATCAATGTTCGTCACTCCGTTCAGCAAAATTTCAGGATACAAGAGCCACGTGGAAAACTCACTTGTACTTCTTTTTAAAAATTTTTTAAGGGTTTTTTGAGACAGGGTCTCACTTTGTGGTTCAGGCTGGCCCTGAGCTCAGCCTCAAACTCACATCCCAGCAATCCTCCTGCCTCTGCCTCCCGAGTGCTGGGATGACAGGTGTGAGCCACCACGCCCGGCACTGTGGTATGTGATACTGATTGCTGCTGGGTGTGAGTCTCCATGCCCTGTATGGTATATGTTTTCCGGGGGATTGAACCCGGGTCCTTGTGCTTCCAAGACAGGTGCTGGAACCACTGAGTTAAATCCCCGGTCCGTCACTTGTACTTCTGCGTAATAACACTGAGTAATCTGAGAAAGGAATTCAGGAATCACTTTCATCTACAAAGACATTAAAATACAGTACAGAAGAATAAATTTAATAAAAGAGATTTTATACTGAAAGTATGGACATTAAATGGAATTTTAAAATAACGAAATAAAAGAAATTTCATATTCACAGAGATAAGAAGGCCGATCAAAGAATTCAATACAATCCATGCCCTCCAAATTACAGCTACTTTTGTAAGGGGAGAAGGATTTGAAAATATAACTCAAATTCACATAGATATGGAGACACCCAAACACTATCACAATCTTTAAAAAGAAGTACAAAATAAAAGGACATATACTTCCAGTGCCAGAGCTTGCTACAAAATAAGAGTAATCAAGATGCAGTACTGGCTTAAAAACTGACATAAAGATCAAGAGAATGGAATTCAGAGTTCGAAAATTTATCTTATGGGCAGCTTATTTTTAATGAGAGCCAAAACAACTAATTAAAAACCTGTCTCTGCAATGAATGGTGCTGGAATGACTGGACAGCCACAGACAGATGAATGAAATTGTACTCCTTCTTTATTCAGTTTATAAAAATGAACTCAAGGGCCAGGGATTTAGCTCAGTGTTTCTGGTGCCTGTTTTGCAAGCTCAAGGGCCCGGGTTTGATCTCCGGTAACCACATACAATACTGGGCATGGAGACTCATGCCCAGCATCAATCAATACCACATACCCCAGTGCCGGGCGTGGTGGCTCACGTCTGTCATCCCAGCACTCGGGAGGCAGAGGCAGGAGGATTGCTGTGATGTGAGTTGGAGGCTGAGCTCAGGGCCAGCCTGAACCACAAAGCGAGACCCTGTCTCAAAACAAACAAACAAACAAATGAACAACAACAACAACAAAAAACTCAAAGTGAATCATACACTTAAATAAGGCACTAAAATTATTAAAAATTAAGTAAAATCCCAAGGAACATCTTCACATGTTAGATTGAATAAACAAAAAGAAAAGATAAAACTGGGCTTCACTGAAATTTATAACAAGAAATAACCCTTCCAATCCATTTTTTTCTTCAAAGGATATTATCAAAAAAATGAAAAGATAATATACAGAATGATAAAAATATATTCATATTATCTATTTAATTAGAGACTTTTATCTAAAACATCTGACATTGGCAAAAAAAAAAAAGCGAAGGGGAAATCAAAGAAATAAGATGTGCTATATACCTGTACCAGTTCTCCACAATGAATATAATCTTTATATACTGTAAATATATATTAGTAAATTATTTAATAAATGTAAAGTCACAGTCCTACTTCAACATGTAAAGAACACTTGAAACTCAACAAACAAAAAGATAGCTTATAAAGCAAAAAAGGACTTAAACTGATCTCTCTCCAAGAAAGTTACCTAATGGCATTAGGAAATGTGTTGACTGTGATCAATTATTAGGAAAATGCAAATCGAAACCACAATAAAATATCACATCAGAACCACTAAGGAGACTATTGTAATAAAAATGACAATGGAAACATGAGCATTGCTGATGACCTGAAGAAAGTGTGGGGGGACATCTAAAACTGTGTAGTCACTTTGTAGAGCAGTTTGCCCTCTTGAAGAAATTAAACATAGGATTTAATTAACCACACAATCCAGAAATTTCACCCTTGGGTATTGTCCAGACTTACAGATTGGACTTCAGAGGTAGAAGAGCAGGAAAGTGAGATACTGTCTCCTGTTTGATCTTTCAAGAACAGGGTGCCCCCACCAAAGACTGACACACTCAGAGCAGAGAGAATGTGTCATGTAAACCTCACCCACAGCCCCTTCAGTTCCTCACTGGCACGTAGTGGGGGAGTCTGTGGCTCTGATGCCTAGCCTTCCCTCCCCATCTGAAAACCTTTCATGGCTTTTCAAGGCAAATGACCAAACTACAAGGGTAACATGTTAACTACCAGTGAGCGAGCAAATAGTTTCTTCTGTTAACTGGCAGGCAGAGGAGCAGCCCACCCTCACTTCCTTCTTCCCCTTTTTGGGACAGTGCATAGGCTGAATACTGAGAACTCAATCAAGTTATATTTACTCACATTTACACTCTTCCGTCATGCAGCAACTGACCACTGTACCTTCTTCCCTGGTGACCTTACTACTTTAATTAAATGGAGAAAAAGCATGATGGGCAGGAAGGCTATGGCCCCAGTCCTAGAAGCAAAATGGAGGCCCAATTCCAAACCCAGACAGTCCAGTTCTAAACCAAACGAGCTGCCCTTATTCACTCTCCATGCATTGTTGAAAGGCTGATTAGGCCTCTCTTTCCACCTGATTCTGGGTAAACATGTACTGAATATTCTTAGAAATCAGGAAAACATGGAGAAACAAAAACAGATATCCATTCTTACCTCTTCCTCCTTCCAGAGGAGGTCAACACAAATGCAGACTAACGCAGATGGACAAAGACAGATGCAGTATAGTGTAGGGATCAAATTTCATAGGCACAAGTGTCCTCACTCCCTTTTTGGCTTTGGAGAGCCTCTGACAGTGAGAAGATGTTATCCCAGCTCTCCGAAGAGGCTCAGAGGAGACTCTGAGGGAGTACTGTCTCTTTGCAGGAGGGGGAAGGACCCCTGCTCTCTTTCACAAGGACTATGACTGACGATCAAGCAATCAGTGACATCAGTTATCCTAGACAGATGAGCCCCCATATGAAGCATCAGAAAATAAATCAAACACGTCCAGGACAATAGAAGTTATATTCAGTTTTGGAGGCAAAGCAGTGTTTATTGCTGGCTGAGACTAATGTAGAATTCCTTCTAAGGCAGTACCTCCCTATAAAAAGTAGGGGTCCTTTAAACAAACTAGGAAAAGAAGTTTGGTTATAGATATGAGGTAGTTAGAGTACATACACTGTATTTAGGCACAAGGAGCATAGAATCACATAACTGTGCAAGGGGCTAAATGAGAGGTGGAGAATATATCAGAGTTTTATATTAATTTTCCATTCCAAGCGACACAGGGTTAATTGGTCAGAAGCTTACATCAATCTCAGCCTATTTCCATAGCCTCATTTTCATACAGCTCTTCTGGAGACAAGCACACTCCTGTCTCATCGAAAGAAGCTGGGCTGTAAAAAAGAGGAGGGGAGTGGGGATGCTGCTCCTCTTCCAATTAACCAAAGAAACTATTTCCTAATTCACCACTGCTTCTCTGTCAGGAACTGTGTGGACTGTGGATCGATTTGCAGACCTCTGCTCTGCCCTTTAGGATCTTCAAGGACAAAGATTATAGTGGGCATTTGTTCTGCCCTATGCATGCTAGGATTTTGGGTGTGAAGGCTTGGTATGGTGAGCTGGGTTATTTTGGCTTCTGCTGCTGCTCAACAAATAAGGGTCTAGCTGGAGCTCAGCCTTTTTCTCAAATTTCAAATTTCATTGTTTGTTAGTTGTTAATCCTTTTGCTTTTGGACTCATGGGGGACTAGAACTTGCCATAAGGTCTTCTGGCTGCACCCTTTTCCCCCGGTCTCCCACATTTCTCCAGTCAGTTAGCATAATGAATTCCATTCTTAACTGAATGGTTACCCTTCTGCCTTTGTTTAGAATCCCTCTCAGATGTGTGACTTCTGTCACTTCAATAAGCTTAAGACCTTCTCCTGAAAATAGAGCACTCTTTGTTTCTTAAATGTGCAAGATTGGAAAAGGCATCGATACAAAAATGTTTACACATGTTGAAAACAGCAGTAAGCATAAGAGCCAAAGATACAAATAAATTCAAATGTCCACCAATGGATTAGTATATCAAATGTAGTATACACAATGTACACAATCAAATGTAGTATACACAATGTACACAATGTAGTATCCATGAAATCAAATGCTGCACACACATACAATGTAGTATCCATGAGATATAGTATCCATGAAATCAAATGCTACTCTTTCGGGTAAAGGAATGATATATACATGTACCAAAATAGACCAATAATGGAAATATAACAAATAACCCAGATGCAAAATCCCCACGTTTTGTAACTTCATTTATATGAAATATCCAAAATAATGCAAACCATAAGTAAATGGTTTCTAGGGGCAAGAGTAGAAGAGAGGATTAGAGACTCACCATTAATGAATGTGAACTCTTTTAGGAGGTGATAAAATGGTACAAAAATAAAGGGTGGTGAAGGATGTATCAGAGAACTGTAAACTTTAAAAAGGGGAACATTATAGCACACTAATTTTATCTTCATTAAGCGGTTAGTTTAAAAGCATTACAAGAATTTTTCAAGAACATACAACTAGAAGTGAAGGTTAACCTTGGATTTAAAAGAAGTTTAGGTGACTCTTAATCCTGTGATTTATTATACCATAGCTCTTCCTTGATTTCGCAGTGTCTATGGGATATTAGGAAGGCAAATGTATGTAGTATGGACATGCTAGTTTGCTCACTGCAGCAATGCGTTTTTGCAAATAGTGGAACTTAGTGGAGAACAGGAGACTCAGAGATGATAAAAAATGTTCCGAGAGCCTAAGCCATGCCTGGAAAGGAGAGACAGAGAGAGAGAGAAAGAGAGAGAGAAGAGTGTGTGTGTGTGAGAGAGAGAGAGAGAGAGAGATACTGAGACAGAGAGAGATAGAAGAGAGACAGAGAGACAGAGACAGAGACAGAGAGAGAAACAGAGACAGAGACAGAGAGAGAAACAGAGACAGAGAAACAGAGACAGAGACAGAGATAGACAGAGACAGAGAGAGACAGAGATACAGAGACAGAGACAGAGAGAGGAAATGGCTTACTCAAAGGTGTACTTTCCCTGTGAGAAGTTAAGAATCCTTGAAACAAAAGCCACAATTAAACTAGATTATAAAATACAAGAGCTGAGAAGATCTGGAAAGAAAAATGTGGTGCTCTTATTCCAGAACAGAAGGTCAAGTTGCGCCATCAAACTGCAGTGACAGGAGAAAGAAAAAGGTAGATTTTGAAAGCGCAGTGAGGAGGGGAAAATTCTTGGGGCTTTTTTGGTTGCTTTCCTAAATTGCAGCTTTTCATTAAAAAAGAAAGAACATTAGCCATTGTTGACTTTTTAAAGGCTAGGTGAGGAATTTGACAGCTCAGGGTAGGAGGAATAAAGGGGCAGGGAGCTAGCAATTACTGCAGTCTGGAGACAAAGGCACGCGTGTGTGTGTGTGTGTGTGTGTGTGTGCGCGCGCGCGCGCGCGCGCGCTTTTTGGTTTTCATTTCAGTCTTTGGTTTTCATCTCATAATTTAATTTCTTTCTTCCTGCCGACAGAGGCGGCTTTCTTCTGTGTTACTGGTGAAGGGAAGTTACAAAACAGAAGAGACATCAAAGTTCACTGTGGGATGGAAATCTACCAACTGCATACATTTACCTTTTAAGACAATAACTAAATTATTTCCTCCAAAAGTAATAGATATGCATATTTTGGGAACATAAAATTTATTTTTCCTCCTTCAAGCCCAGTGTTCTTTACTGTTCATTTTCTCCCATAAAATCAGTTGATGTATCAATAAAAATTTTTAACATAAATGTAATTCCAGTTCTGGATTTAAATTCTCTGAGCAAAACTATGTCTAGAATCTGGTTATGGGCTACTGGAAATAAAGGTGGAGAAAGCCAAACAAAAGCATACTGTTAAAATTTTAAATTCAAGGGGCAGGGATTTAGCTCAGTGGTTCTGGCACCTGCCTTGTAAGCACAAGGGCCCAGTTTAGATCCCCGGTAACCACAAATAACAATGCCAAGTGTGGTGACTCACACCTACCAGCAATCAGTACCACGTTCCACAGTGCCGGGCATGGTGGCTCACGCCTGTAATCCCAGCACTCACAAGGCAGAGGAAAGAGGATTGCTGTGAGTACAAGGCTCACGTGGGCTACATAGTAAGCTCAAGATCAGCCTAAACTACAAAGTGAGACCTTGTCTCAAAAAATAAATAAATAAATTTTCCTATAGACTACTGATTCTGAGGGTACTTTCTAGGTAAATTTTAGATACAAAAAGAAAAAGGAGCCAAAACAGGAGTACCCAACTGTAAGGCTTTAAGGGAGGTGAAAGCTAACAGCAAGAGAGGGTGGGAGGAAGTGGAAGATGTTATAGAGACTTGGGGGTTGGGACAGCCCATTGTGGTAGATCAGGGTTGGGTAGTAGGTTGGGGAGCTTGCTGATATGCTGTTCTTTGGCATATGCCAGAAAGGAAGCCATTTTGGATCCGGCAAAGTTTAGGGCTCCCTTTGTAGGTGACTAACAGATACAATTATTACAGGTCTCCCTATTTGAAACTCATAAAGAGCAAGTGAAGTGATCATTATAAGAGACAATGTAGAACTTATCACCTCTTAATTGTCATAAATTAAAGTGAGAATAATATATCTGTCATTTATTAGCTGTGTGATTTAAGGATAATTTCTTAAACTCCCTGAGGCTGGGTTTTCTCTGGTGGAAAAACAGTAATTCACTAACTTTTTCAGATTCTTGTGAAAATTAGAGATACTTATACATAAAATCCCAAGCATTTTTGAAACCATGGAGGTATTCAATGCAAGAATAAACTACAGCTGTAATTAAGTAATGGTTCTGTCTTTTAAACTAAATAAAAAACTTTCTGTATGAAAATGTCCACAACATAAAAGATAAGCTAAGTTAGGGTGATCACAATACAGTGGAAGAGGTTATAAGGGGTCCATCCTCCTCTCCTAAAGCTGCTAGATCGCTATCCGAGGAGAGTTCTGACAAGAATAAATCACCTACACGTGATGCAGCTTACTCTCACATGGTACAACCACTGTGGAGATCAGTGTGGAGATTCCTCAAAAAACTAGGCTTAGAGGTCTCATTTGACCCTGCTATTCCCTTGACAGGTAATATACATGAAAGAATGAAAAGATTCATATCATATAATCATATGTGCCCTCATGTTTATAGCAGCTCAGTTTGTGATAGCCAAATCTTGGAAACAACCCAAATGCCCATCAACTGGAGACTACAGTATTTTTAAAAATAAAATAGAGTATTATTCTGCCATAAAGAATGACAGGTTTGAGTTATTTGTACTGAAATTGACATACCTTGAAGACATAAGTTAAATAAATAGGTCACAGATATATAAATATCATATCTTTTCTCTGGTATGGGAATCTAAAGACATAAATGACTTCTAGAATGTTTGATAGATATTGTGGAATAGAAAATATTCAAAGAGAAATGGGAGGTAGGGATAAGTAACAAGGAGAAGAAAAAATGTTTGATAGTTAAAAAAAGGAAACAAAGCTTATATATATAGGGGGTGGGAGTTGTAGAATGGGTAGAAGAATGGGAAAATATGAGAATTAAGTCATGTCATATCCTGGTACAAATTCTCAGTGTTGAGTGTGATCATGATGGGTATATACAATGTACCAATAAAGTTTCAAATCTAAAAAAAAAAAAGATAAATACTGTTCGCTCTGACATGATCTCATCTCCTTTTCCTACAGAGAAACTCAGAAACGAAAGCAAGGAAGCCACTTTGCCAAGGTCACCCAGCCTGTTCACTGGCAAAGCCATAATAAAACCCAGCTCTGAGAGTCCTTGTCCAGACTTCTACATCGCAATACCTCCTTAATCCACTCTCTGTTTTGTGACTACCAGTGATACTGAAGTAACAGTATAGAAGAGAAACTACATTGTTGGAAACAGAGACTTGGAACGCAGAACATATAGCAAGACATAATGAAGGAGGCAACAGAAACTAAAAAGGCAAAAGTAAACTGGATTGCCAGTGAGGGAAATGTAGTTTAAATGGTTTTACCCAAGAACATACATCCAATATGGGTTAAATTAGAATAAAGAAAAACTCAGTTGGACCTTTAGAATATAAGTTTAAGTAATTTAGAAAATTTATTTCTTGTAAAATTCTATATGTCTTAATGATGTTCATTAGTGAGATTCTTCTATTAAGGTGAATATATTTATGAATAACTTTCTATCAACCTTATTGTTAGAGAAAATGAAACTGTATCACTGAGCATATGTACACAGTAAACAATTAGCTATGATAAAGGACAGATGAGAAAAACAGGACAGAAGAGTAAAATGTCTCACTGTTTCTCATAAATTCTGGTTTTATTATCTATAATTTTTCTTGTTATCAATGACTTCTGTACCCCCCAGAAGCTAATCAAATAATAATCACCTCCTTCACAGCACAGTGTCCAGCTTCTCCCAGCTCACACTGACCCTTCTTTCCTAATTCCACTCACACAGTATTAGAGCACTTGGCAACATTCCTCTCATCATCTTCCTTGCACTGTGTTCTAGCTGTAGATTGCTTATTAATATCCCATGGTGAACATCTATACAGTTAAGTTGAAAATCACTTCAATGCAGATTTAATTTCATTATACAAACTGGGAAACAACCCTCAGTGAAGGCATTGATTCAATACGCCAAAAT
This sequence comes from Petromus typicus, assembly GCA_004026965.1. NCBI lineage: Eukaryota > Metazoa > Chordata > Mammalia > Rodentia > Petromuridae > Petromus > Petromus typicus. The sequence continues at coordinate 10,752 of PVIR01025757.1, read as the reverse complement.
ATGAACATAAAGAAAATGAATAAGCCATATTTAAAACACTGGGTGAAATAAAACCTAGTCTAATGAATGCTTCAAAGACATCTGGATATGGATTGAGCCTCCCTATCCCTTTGCATCATGAGGGGCTGGCTGAGGACTCCACACTGAACAGAGCTGAGAATAAGCAGTGTGCTCTTGACCAAATCATCCCGTGACTGAGTCTGGAGGAGATCATGTCACATCCATGGAGCATGAAGGCTGTGTGAGGGTCAGTGAGGCCTCTTTCAGTTTCGACAACATTTGATTTAAGACATGATGGGAACTGAAGGGAAATAAGCAGTTCTTAGCTAGGTAGAAAAATATTCCCAGTTCGTTATTTCCATTCACACTCTGAGAGCTGGCAAGCCTGGTGTCGCTTCTGAATCAACTATGGAACCCCCAAACATACCTATACACATATTGGGTGAAAGTCACAGTGTTCTAATCCTGTATATATTCCCCATTTTATGACTTACAAGGACGAAACAGTGATCTGAAAAATTTTATCATACTTAGCCCTTTGCTTCTACTTAGAGATCAGCTTAGAAAGTTCCTCAATAAATATGTCTGTAATAATATGATACGTAAAGGGAAATGATATCTTTTAGTTCAATATTGTGGATAAAAACAGAGTCCAGTTGGAGGGAAGATCTGGTTTAAGCAGAAAGATTGCTAGGAAATTTCTGAGAAAGAACAAGGTGGGGTGTCATACAAGAGATTAAAATTCATTCTAAAATACCAATGACTAAAATTATACTGACACATAAATTAACAGAAACTCCCACACTTACGGTTTCCAAACTGTATTAGTGAAATTAATATGATCTTCTGGTGAATATATTTGGATAAATTAGATTAATTTAGTAATTTTAATTTAAAACTAACTGCATCTCTTCATGTTTTTACCAACTGGAAAAATTATGTAAGCACAATATCTACATTTTATTAGGGGTATAGTTTATTTTCTCATGAATAAAATTTTCAAAATATTCCAAAAGCACATAAAAAAGTATGAAATCTAAGCTTATTCCCTAAACATCAGAATGTATCATATAGTACAAAGTATCAATTCCTACTGAGTTAATTTATGTACTTTTAAATAATACTGAGAAAAATGAGACTTTCTAAACAAAAGATCAAGTTAGATCTACATGTGATATCATACACCAAAGAAAACTCCAAACAGAAGAAAGATCACAATTATGTGATATGTGTGAGCCCGGTTCCACAGGATTTGAAGGTTTCCCTTCTGGTTTGCAGCCTTGCTTTCCTCCAGTTCCTTTCTATAACCTTATTCCAACTCTTTGGAATGGGAATTCTTACTTACTTATAAAAAAAGCAGTTGGCGGTCCCATTTGACCCGGCCATTGCCCTGCTAGGTATATACACACAAGAATTAAAAGACTCATATCACAGTGACATATGTGCACCCATGTTTATAGCAGCCCAATTTGTGATTGCTACATCTTGGAAACAACCCAAGTGTCCATCAACTGGGACTGGGTAAAAAAGCTGTGGTTCTTCTACAGAATGGAGTATTACTCTGCCATAAAAATGATAAGTTTGAATCATTTCTACTTAAATGGACATACTTTGAGGATATCCTCATAAGTAAAATAAATAGGGCACAGATAGGTACATATCGCATCTTTTCTCTGGTATGAGAAAATAAAGATGTAAATGAGTCCTAGCATTGTATGTTATATATTGTGAAATAGAAAATGCTCAATGTAAAATAGGGTGAGGGGGACAATGTTGAGATTGTAACAAAAAAGTAAGGAAACAAATTTTATGTATATGGAGGGGGGTGGTAGGGTGGGTAGGGCTATGGGAAAAAATGAGAATTAATTTGTGTCTTATACTGGTACAAATCCCCATTCTGGAGTGCAATCATGATGTGTATACTTAATGTACCAATAAACATTTTAAAAAAAAAAAAGAAAAAGCAAGAGTACACTTTAAAACCACACAATGTAGAATCCATGTATAATAGATTCATAAATTTTAGCAAATTTTTAAACAATCTTGTTGCAGTAATAATTTTTAAATAAAAGAAATACAACTTTAAAGTATGGAACATTTTCAATTCATATTACTGAAAAAAAGATATTCTCTGTACTACATAAAGATCAGTTCCAAAACAGAATTGCATTAACAACACAACAAGAAAAATATGGACAAAATCCATGAACACAGAGAGTAAGACAAAGGCATGACCCTATGTGAAACAGTTGTCCAGCTTTTATCCTACCACATTGGTACAAATAGGAGCAGCAGAAGCTGAAGTTTTAAGCACTGAAGAAGGAAAGCTAGTTTGGTATCAGGTGAGTTTGTTGATGGCTGAACCTGGAGAAACAATTTCCTTGGTGACCTTGAGTCAGTTAGGCAGATTTTAAAAGCAAAGTTACTTACAATTCACTCTTTACATTCTTTCCTTGCATTGGGTATTTTCTGCCCAATTTCGGAGAGGGCCTCAAGATATCTTTTCCACTGCTCTCATGCAAAGAAATTGGCTTCTTTTTAATAATACCAATCCTTTTAGCAACTATACCATCCTTGACCCCTTTTCTGTTCTACAACTCTTGGTTTTGTCTGTTGTTCCTGGTTTTCCTTCTCCTGCCTGAAAGTAGGGGACTTTCATACTTATGCCACATCCAGAATACTGGGATACTCTGAAATTTCCTCCACCAGATTAATTAGCCCACTGCCTATAAACTCAGAATTACAGAAAATTTTAGGAGATGGACAAAATATAGGAAAATTCTTTGCCAGAATGAAACACGCATGACCTCTAGTCTGGTTACAAGTTAAAGTCATTGTTTCCATCTAGTAGCTCACGAGCCTGGCCTTTACTGTTCACTTTCCCATCAGAATGCTGGTTTCCTGACCTTGAAGCACTTTCACCCTTTAACAGTACTTACAGCATTCTAGTGATTCTCTAATCTCCTTTCCAAACTTTCCCGAATTCCTTCCACAAAGTCATCCTGGAGACTTCGGAACTACCTGGTTGTGTATAGTCATGGTAACAATTCCATGTTCAGCACCAACTTTTGTAGTTAATCACTAGCATACATCAGGAGGAAAAAGCACCCAACCTTGACAACTTAAAGGGGCAGAGGTTTCTTTTGGCTCGGGGATTCAGAGGTTTCCATTGGCTGGCTCCAAAGCAAAAGCAGCATGGTGGGAAGGCCTGGTAGAAGAAAGCTACTTAACCTCTGGAGCCAGAGGGGAACTTCTTAAACCAGGCTTCACCTCTCCCAGCATATTCACCTATGCACTTAGCAGATTAATCCTCTCAGGAGCACAGTCTCTAGATAATCAACTCATGCTCCAAAATATATATGACTTTTGGGTGACTTCTTTTTAGAGACATGATCTCACTATTAAATTGAGGCAAGGCACATCTCACTATGTAGCCCAAGCTGACTTCAAATTCACAGCAATCCTCCTTCCGCACCCTCCCAAATGCTCCGATTACACCCAACTGGGTAGCATTTTAGGCCTAAACCATAACACCAAGTTAGAACGGTGTGACTACAAATGCCCCGACTACACCCAACTGGGTAGCATTTCAGGTCTAAACCATCACACCGAGTTAGAATGGTGTGACTACAAATGCTCTGACTACACCCAACTGGGTAACATTTTAGGCCTAAACCATAACACCGAGTTAGAATGGTGTGACTACAAATGCTCCGACTACACCCAACTGGGTAGCATTTCAGGTCTAAACCATAACACCGAGTTAGAATGGCATAATGGAAGAGAAAAAACACAGGCTGGTGAGCTTGAGTGAACAAAACCAAGGACAAAACTGCTCCTAGTGCCGTGACAGCACACATACAGAAAGCAAAGATTTTTATCAAGCTGAAAGGATGCAGATCAACAACTTGTCAAAAGCAGAGGTTTAAAAGGTATTGTATATAGCAAAAAGTAACACCAGCTAACAGAAATTCAGCTTGGTGGGTTCTTATTAAAGCAATCTTGTAAACTGTCTTTTCTTCCCCTCTAAAAATATTTTAGTTGAGCTAATGCGCATGAATTTGTTTTTTGTGGACACACTGAAATTATAATCCGTTTCTCTTGAGTTTAAATGAGAGACTGATGAGTGTCAGGAAGGGCAAGAGAGGGAGAAGGGATATATTTTAATGACAAGAAGTGGAAGGGGTGACTTTCCACAAAGCTAATCTTAGAAGACTGGGCCCCTCTCATTTGTGACATGCTCAGAGATTTATTGTTGGCAATAAAATTAATGGCTAAGTTTAGCAGTTGTTGTGGCAGCATAATGGCAGAACAGCTGTAAAGATAAAAAGTGTGGAATACATTTAAGTACTTTGCTCACTTTCCCTGGATCCTCAAGTGACCCACGAGTTGTTTCTGCCCATTCTTCACAAAAGAGAAAATTCCTTGGGTAGGATGCTGTCAGAATTCATGCCCCTTGCTCATAAAGCCCCCCACGGAGGTTCAGTGTGGATAACTCCTGCTTCTCCACCTTCTCTTCACTTGACAGTTTCAAGATTATGGACTATCCAGATTATGCTATCCTTCTTGCAAATATGTACTTGTTTTCCTATTCCTCTCACCACAAATGTGGAAGGATGAACCGCACATGCAATACCTCCGAGCTACCTGCTACATCTTACATGCAACATCACCTAGCTTTATTTACTTGTAGACCAATATGGATTGCAAAATCAAGCTCTACTAAAGAGCTACCCTCTCCTCCTCTCTTAGGCTGTTCCTCCTTCAGCATTCCACGGACAGCATCATAACTCTTGCACTTAACTCGGCCCTGGATCTTTTTTGATGAGACCATATTTGATCTCTGTTTCTTAAAGCGTTCCTGCCACGCACTGCATCTCAGACACTTCTGCCCCTCCCGGGGCCTCTTCTTCTGTCCTTCTTGCTGCTCACCTCTCTTGGGGATCCTTCTAACGCTTGTGTATCACACAGGAGTCCATAGACTGAAGTTCTCCTGCCCTCAGCACTTCTGGTCCACTCTTCTGCATTCCTCTTCTTTATAATTAGAATGCCAATTTATGAACTATGAGAAGCACTAACATGGCTGAGCATATATGCACACTGGAAACTATTTCTCTCATCACTTGACTGCTAGGGGCTATATGTATGCTTGTTCTTGTGTTCAGAAACAAATTATCTCCATCTTCCTTTGCTGATTCTTTCACTTTGCTGAGGAACTTACTGGTAGTTGTTCCCTCGGAACTATTCTTCCAATTATGTCTGAAGTTTTAAGTTCATGTATATGCTAATAACATTCACAGGTAGATCTCCAGCTACAACAAGCAGCTGAACTTTACAATTGTGAGGGGTCCACGTCACCTCCACAGGTTCGATAAACATCTCAATTTAACATCTCCCAAATCGAATGCCTAATTCGCACTCCTTGAGAAAACCGCTGTATCTTTCTCTGTTTTGTTCAGTGGAAAGGTCCCTCTGGTTGTTCAAATTTCATCCTACCCAGATGAGCCTCCCAACTTTTCCTAAACAGTCCAAGCACAGTCTTGCCCTCTGGGCTAATTTTCCCCAGTCCTTTCAAGTTTCACCTTCCTCAAATACTCTCCTATCAGCAAAGTATTTTCTGACTCTCCTACACAGAATAATAATATTCACAATAATTCTCTATCCTCTACTTTATAGTACTTATTTCTACTTGAATGTCTTTATATTTTTTGTTAGTTTTCTTTCTACCTCTACTAAAGTGTGAGGCATGAAACATCTATGTATAATATATACCCAAGTATCTGTAGAATGAGCAGTGGAGGTTGTCCAGAGCACCCAGCACATTCATGATAAAAAATTTTTAAATCCAGTATTCTAGATTTATATAGAGATAATCTGAGACTAGAATAGAGTTTACACAAATACCACTTAATGGCAGAGTCAGAATTTGAGATGAATTCTGTTAGTTTTTGCTAACATATCAGATGCTCATCTCCCCACATTGAAAACCTTGTTAATTAACAGGTATAATCTTTCTCTTATTTATAACACTGCAATTTATATTAATAAGACAATGAAGAAAACATTTCAGCCAAGCCCATCTGTGACTTGAAGCTGGGCTGTGGCACTGCTTATCAGAGCATCCTGCCGATGAGGAAAAAACATGAGACCATGAGGACACCGAGCCCTAATGGAAGTTAACACCAACATCAGAGCACAGATATACAGCTCAGACCTTTCAGTTAATCAACTTTCATGTCTTCATCCTCATATTTGTTTGTTTACTGTGTGAAAAATAAAGCTACTCTGATTTGCGCTTTCACAGTCCCTACTATACATTGCAGATCTGCTAACAACAGATTCACTTGGACCTGGAAGTTGGTAGAGTATCTCTGTTGGGCTGTGCAACCTAAAAGGAATTTATTCTGTAAGATTCTGTATCAGTATTTCTTTAATTTTCCTCTTTCGTCTCTGGATAGTTCTGACTCTTCCTTTCAGGACTGCATGTTATGACAATATTTAGAATCATATCCTAGTTTCTTCTCTCACTTTCCATACTCTGCTCAGATAATCTCATTCATTCCCATAGCTTGACATGTCATCTCCTATCTGATGATTCTCAGCTGTGCGCCTCTTATCACTGACTGAACACAATACTCAGTGTTCAGTCACCCACTGTGCAAAGCCACTGGACGCCTGCTTTCTATTTTTACTCAAGATGGTATCATGAACCACTACCATTCTCCTCAGGGACTCTGCCCACACAGACAGGTGGAGAACTTACAAGGGATGTCTGGACCCCTATAGCCCAGGACGGTATCTCGAGGTGACCATTCTCCTCTGACAATAGACAGGGACTGAAAACATTACACTGATGACAGTCAGGCACAGAACAAAGGCATCCGCAATCTCTATGGAAGAACCATCAAAACCAAGAAGGAAGCTTTCCAAAACTAACAATGAAATATGAAGAGAATGCAGAATACTTGAAATACTGCATATATAATAATTTTGAAGTCAATGATATTTGAATGATTCCTATAGTCCTGATACCAAATATGTGTATCAGTGCCACATTTAATTTTCATTGTAACTTTATTAAAATCTTCACTGAAACCCAGTGTGGTGACACACCTGTAATCTCAAGGAGGAGGACTGCTTTGAGTTTGAGTCCTGCTTGGGCAATATAGTGAGTTCATGGCCAACCTGAATTACATAGAGAGAACTTGTCTCAAAAAACACAGCGAAATGCAAAAAGCAAAGCTGCATTTAAAAACGAAAATTTAGGGTCAAGGCCAAGAGAGTATAACTACTCCCCTCAATTCATAAAATGTCTGTAACAGAAACCAATCCCACTATAGAACTCAAGTGTTCTTCCTCCTCTTTGCCCCAAGGAAACGTCCTTGACGGGCACTTGTTGAGGATGTGAAGAGCAGTCCTCACTTCAGAAGAAGTTGTTTTGTTGGGGAGGAAGGTGTCACTGTCACCAACAGCTCAAAAGGAGCTGTGGGAAATGCCAACACAAAGCAGAACTGTGGGCACCCGGCTCACCAGGCGGGCCCAGGTTTTGCACCTCTCTCCTTTATTAGTAAAAATAACTCTGTGAAAATAAGCAGCTGCTAAAACTGGAATGAAAAGGAATGGGCAGTGGAGTGGGAAAAAATGAAAGTCAAGAAACATCATGTAGGTACAAATTCTCAGTGATCACAGTGTATACCTAGTACGTACCAATACATTTGTTCAAAAAAGGAATGGAGATTCGGGGGCCCAAGACAGCGGGCAGATGGAGAGCAGTAATACCAAGTCTTGAGTAATTGCAGCTCCCTGTGGACAAGCAGGACTGCTCAGACTCTACAATGACAATAGTTCACCTTTGACAGATACCTTGACAATCCTCGTGACCGGCTCAGGCGGAAGGCCATTCACAGATGGGTTCTTTACAACCAAATAGCTTTATTTGAGGAAAAAAAATATTTTAAAAAAATTTTAAAAATCACAAGAAAGTGAAACGGAAGCTGATCAGAGGACAGAGATAGAGAAAGAGTCATTCTCTTAAGAAAAAAAACCAAAGTCCCTAAAGAGGATTGGACTCAGCCTCATCACATGGGGAGTTAGTAGAAAATTACTTTTAGGATTAAGATTCTAATTTTAAAGCCTGATACATCCAGTCTCTTTTCCTGACCATGACCCCAAATTACTAAATTTTGCCTTTTAGTTCCTCTCATGAAGTATTTGGAGCATTTTTCACAGCATAAAGAATGACAGTACATTCAAGGCACAGTCAGGAGGACAAACACAAGGCATCTTGGGCCCAGGGGAAATGAATACTGGGATCTTAGCCACCGCCCACCTCCTCCAGGCATGTTGGCCCCCCCCACCAAAACATTCCGGCACAATCTGCCATGCTTCCTCCACCTGCCTCCTGCACAGGCTCTCTGCACAGAATAGAATGCTTTTCACCTAGACAGCTTGCACTCACTCTTCAAGCTCAAGAAACCACCCCGGAAGTCATCTCTCAACTACTTTACCACTAGGACATTTTCACATATGCTCCCGGAGAAGTGACTTCCCCTTAGGAGAGCACTGGTTTGAAAATGCATGTGCACTGTGTGACTATTTGATTAACATTATATCCAGTGAAAGAGAACAAGAACTTTTTCTCATGTTATGACCCAGCATTTGCATATAGCTTCTAGCAAGTCCCCAATGAGAATACGTTGGCTAAATGGCTACAGTTCATAACTTAAGACTTATCAAGGATCACTTTGGAACGGAATGACTTTCTGACCATACCTCTTTAAACTTACTAGACACCATACTTTATTTCCATGTAAAATTCTGTAAATATTTGCAAAAGGAGTGTTCTCCAGAGCACAATTCAGGAAAAGCTGAGGATCTGAGAAACAGCACAGGTCTAGGTGTCAGGAGGCCTAGATTCTAGTTCAAACTCAGTTAATTTCTGTATTACCCCAGGAAGTTCTGGCTCTTCTTTGTTCCTCTGTGCTCACCTCTGCCTACAAACTGGCCTCTTCTGACTCTAATACTCCTTTGTTTCTAGGTTAGTGCACTGTCCACAGCCTTTCCTTCATTTAAATAACTTCTCTCCCATTACTTGGTATCCATATATTTCTTTCCAAATGTACCAGTTGGGTAGTTTTCAGGGTTCCTAGAGTTCTTGCTCTCCAAGTTGACTTTTCATATTTACCGGACAAGTCTCATTTATTCTTCAGTTGCTCCAGTGAACTCGGTCATATTTAGTTTAGGTAGCTGTAGGAGTTACTCTGCATAGCAAATCGTTATCATCTTAATAAAGGCTCTTGATTCTTGAACCCCAAATGGAACAATTCAAGCACCAGAGAAGACATTTCAGGCAAGAAAAAAATCTCTCAGTGATTCAAGCACCATTTCCTACAGCCCTCTTCATAGTTACGGATGCTGACCATAGGCTCATAAATAAACTAATGAAATCCACTCTGTATAAGGCTCAGTGAGTCTTCTCAGTCAAAAGCCAAATTCTGCTCTTTGCCCAGGAGTAGGAAAGTGCCCAAGGACAATTCTCCCAAGCTTGGAGGAAGATGGATTGGTCCACCGTGGGCCTGGGTAGGGCACCGTGCAAGGGCATGGCAGAGGGGAAAACAGATGCCAATCTGGCTCAGAAGACACAGAGGGAACATCTTCATGAATACCGTAGTAAAGGGAAGAGAAGGAATCTGAGCCAGATGCCTCACAGCTGGAAGCAAAAGCACAACTCACTGCTAGACTGCCACAAAGCAATGACATAGAGGAATGGAAATTCACCAGTCCCCTGGCAAGAAGAAGACTCCTCACACCATCAGTGAGCATCAACTAGATACTCTGGGGTGAAACTTCCTTAGTACTGTGAATGAGAAACCAGCACTCTCAAAAATCTCATTTGAAACAAAGATGTGGAAGGCAAAGGAGCTCCTGGACACAACAGTAAGAAGGCTGCAGAGCCCCTGTGTGAACTCCGACACATTCTGTTCTCGTAAGCATCATCAGATTCCAGGGCATGATCCAGGTCAGGATCTACCCTAAGGGACTCACTCTCTGCAGCAGGAGTTGGGGAATTTTTTTATGTAAAGGGCCAGAGAGTTAGTGTTTTAAACTTTGTGGACCATATCCTCCATGTTCCAATGCTGAGCTGTGCCAGGATAGACAGAAAGCTACCGTACACAATAGACTAGTTTTATTCCAGTGAAGCTTTACAGGCATTGAGCTGAATTTGACCCTTGAGCATCACTTTACCAACTCCCAAAATCTTTCTTTATTTTTGCCTAGTCAGTGTACAGTGCTTCATCAGGAAATGCCTCTAAGTTCCCAAACTCAGCAAGTTAAATTGACAGTAATAGGTTCAAGAGTTCTTTAGTCTACAAGTCACACTTGAGTAAAACTTTGGCACAAATACTCTGTGTTGTTAATTCACTAGACAAAACAGTTATGAAGGTACAGTGGGAAAGAATGTTGGAGACTAACCAGTAGATTACCAAAGGTATGGATAGTTCTACCATGGATTTACTACCAATGAAAGTGGACTCAAGGGTTCTTATTCATTAGCTTTCAGCCCATTAGCTATAGACTATGGGTTAATGACCATAGATGGGATGATTACAACTGAAGGAATTTGTTGAGACTGTATTGATAAATGAGATGAAACACAAAACAAAACAAAAACAGAGGTAGATACAATGTATTAAATCAAGTCAAAGGTCAGAGAGCCAAGCGTGTTGTGACTGATTGTGTATGTGTCTGTCT
>PVIR01025756.1:0-24584 GCA_004026965.1 Petromus typicus | reverse complement strand
CAATCCTCCTGCCTCTGCCTCCCGAGTGCTGGGATTACAGGCGTGAGCCACCACGCCCGGCACTGTGGTATGTGGTGCTGGTTGCTGCTGGGTGTGGATCACCACACCCAGTATTGTTATGTGGTTACCGGGGAATCGAACCCGGGTCCTTGCGCTTGCAAGACAGGCGCCGGAACCACTGAGCTAACTCCCCGGCCCCCAGGTCCTCTTTTTTAATTACTCTTAACCTCAGTCATTCCTAGAATTTATTCTTTGACTTTAGAGAACATGAACTTGCTTTTTGAAATCTGACTTGTTTAAGAGACACATCTATAAACATGGGTGACATCAGCTCAGTTTGTGATTGCTAAATCTTAGAAACAACCCAAACCCAAATATCCATCAACTGGAGACTGTATAAAAAAAAGCTGTGGTTCTTCTACAGAACGGAGTAATACTCTGCCATAAAAAATGATACGTTTGAATCATTTATACTTCAATGGACATACCTTGAGGATATCCTCATAAGTGAAATAAATAGGTCACAGACAGGTACATATTGTGTCTTTTCTCTGGTATGAGAAAATAAAGATGTAAATGAGTTCTAGAATTGTATGTTATATATTGTGAAATAGAAAATACTCAACGTGAAATAGGGTGAAGGGGAAAATAATGAGATTATAACAAAAAAGAAAGGAAATAAATTTTATGTATATAGGGGGGTGGTAGGGTGAGTAAGGCTATGGGAAAAAATGAGAATTAAGTTGTGTCTTATACTGGTACAAATTCCCATTGTGGAGTGCAATCATGATGTGTATATGTAATGTACCAATAAAGATTTCAATTTAAAAAAGAGAGACACATCTATTCCTTATATATCATTGTCTTCCACCAAGCAGTCTTCCACCAAGATTACTGGATGGAAGTAAGAATTTTCTTTCATAAGTTCTAATGTTGGTTTTTTTGTTTTGTAGCTTGTAACTTTTTGGTTTTTGTTTCTTAAGTTCTGGCCTTTGTTTCAACATTTGCTTTAAAATTGTCTTAATTTTAAGTTGTATGCTTCAAATTTTGGCAAATATTTTGTTTCTTTTATTGTGTGTTTTCCTTTTTTAAAATTACGTTTTATTTTTGTTTTCCTTATGTTGCATTTGGACTTAGTTGCTTTAAAATGCTGTACAATGGGTCTCTTATGAAATTATCTCAAGGAAGGAGAGTCCAGGCTTTTATCTGTCCCTTAGAGAATGTTAACTCAACAGTGGAGACTCTGCCAGCTAGTAATCTCCTTTAGGGCAGGTGACACTCTCCAAGCAGAGGACAAGTTTCCTCACTTTTCCTCTGGTGAATCCCCACTGCCACTGAAGCCAATGGTGGTGGAATGTTGGCCAGATAGGCAACTGGATTACTTTTGGAGACAGATTTCTCATTCTGTGTAACTAATGGAAATTGAGTTGACAACCAAGGGATGGTCAAGGCTACACCCTGGCAGATACACCAACAGTTCCTCAGAAGAAACTAGCTCCTGACACCCGTTAGGAGCAATCAGCAGAAAGTCTTCACATCTTGCCCCTCTCTGGGCTCCTCAGTGAGGTAAAAGGGAAATTGTTGGTGATCATCAGATGTCCCCTGATGTAGAAAATATATAAAATCAGTCCAGGAGAAGAGAAGCCACACTCAGGAGTTTTGGAAGCAAAGTATTTATTGGTGGCCAAGACTCACCTGGAACTGCTTCCAAAGCAGTCAGTCCCAGAGCAAAGGCCAGGGGTCACTTACATAAACCCAGGTCAGCAGTGTGGTTAGAGATGTGATGAACTTAGGTTACATACATTGTATTTAGACACAGGGAGCAAAGAATCACATACCTGGGTTAGGGCCGATGTAAGAGGTGGAGAGCACAGCATCAGGGGAGTTCATTATCTTAATTTTCTGTTGCAAGTAATGCAGGTTAAATGGTCAGAAGTTTGCATCAATCTCAGCATATTTACATAGCCTCATTTTCATACAGCTTGTCCAAAGACAAAGACATTCCTGTGTTATCTGAAGAAGTTCAGGGCAATAAAAAGAGGAGGAGAAAAAGAGAGGTGATCATTTATTTCTTAGCCTTGCCAGTTAGCAGAAGAAGCTATTTCCAAGTTCAATCCGAAATGATGCCACCAAAGCCTTTAAGCCTCAAGTGAAGAATGGATAAAGATGTGTGTGTGTGTGTGTGTGTGTGTGTGTGTGTAAAATGGAGTATTACTCTGCCATAAAGAAGGATGAATTTGAGTCATAGACTCAAATGGATACACTTTGAGGAAATATTCATAAGTGAAATAAGTCATAGATGTGTAAATACCATATTTTTTGTCTGGTATGAGAAACTGAAGATGTAAATAAGTTCTAAAATTCAGGGTAGATATTGTGAAATAGAAAATAGTCAAACGGAAAAAGGGAGTAGATTTAAGTAAAAAAGGGAAAGAAAAAATGTCATGGGAATAAAGGAAGCAATAAGGGGTAGAGGAATTGTAGAGTGGGCAGAGAATGGGAAAAACATGAAAAGTCATGTCATATACTGATACAAATTTTCCATGTTGAATGTGATCATGGTGTGTATATAAAATGTACTAATAAAGTAATTTCTTTTTTAAAAAAAGTGTTGAGCTACAGATTTTTACTGCTTTCTATTAGTAAGATAGGACTCCAAGTCAAATATAAAAAGCACGTATTTCACAGATGAGAAAGTATATAAACCAAGCAGGGAATGGTGACTCATACCTGTAATCCCCGCACTCAGGAGGCAGAGGCAGGATTTCATAGTGAGTTCAGGGCCAGCCTGAACTACAAAGTGAGACCCTGTCTCAAAACTAATAAAAAAAAAATCTACACAAACCATCCCCACCCCCCAGGCGTGGTCTTCACAATTTATGTGTGTAGGGGAGAAAAATACTTTTCCTGATAGGCTGTTAATTTTGGAACTTTGTGGACTTCAGAGTGTTATGTGATGCTTTTTTTCATGTTTCAATGGTTTAACCTTTACTCGGACTTTTTCTGACTACTACTAATCTAGAAACTTACATTTTTCTCCTACTTGTTGGAGTTAAATTTAAATTAACTAGTTAATGGTTGGACACCCCTCTCCTTCTGAGACAACCTGAGACAACTTACAGTGGCTGTTTTGTCTTAACTGAGGGAAAATGATAACTAGTTGATGACTTGCATTCATGTTTTTGTATGCTAAATAGAATAAAAGGAGTACTTAGCCAGCCTTTCTTTTCTTGGTCACATAAGAAACTAATAAAAGTGCCTTTATACCATGTGGATTATCACTGCTAGGGAATGAGCAGACACTTAAGCTGTGAGTCTGAAATATTTAGTGAATTTAAAATAGAACTCTAGGGGACCACAGATGTGTCTAAACCTGGATGTCTGAATACCTAAGGTCCACCATTTAGAGCTGACGCATGATAGACATTTTTCTGAATGGACAACCCTCCCCCTTCAGCTCACCAGCCTCAACAGTACCTTAAAGAAACAAACTTGTCTTGTTGCTAATAACAGTATCCTAAATGACCAGATAGACAATGAGATGTCTCAGATATTTATCCACTTGGGGCTCCAAGCAAAATTTCTGACCTATCCACCCTAGAGCTGATCTCTTGCAGAAAAAGTACCCTAACTTGACTATTGAGTTTTTTTCTCTTTCAAAGAGCTAGAAAGCAGTAGTTTAAATCTCTTGGTTTTCTAGCAATATTTCCTTTTCTACACATGATTGTTATGGCTAAATCTCACTGTAACTTGGGCTTTAGGAGGGCCTACCAAAATAAGCGTGTCAGTTCCCTGAGGAAAATATGATCGCAGCACTGGTGAAGGGCAGATAGTCCAATCAAGGTTTATTTTTTCACTCTCTCCAGATGCTAACTACCTGCTCTGGGATTGAATAAACCTTGGGGTAGACTTGGAGATGCCCTGGAATTAAGCTGGTAATTGTGGGACACCACTTTTGTTTCTCTCTTGTTTCAGTTGGGGAACTCTGTATCTGAGCCTCTTCATTCTTTGGAATGGATTCTTGAACACTGGAAAATGTTCAACCCTCACATACAGAAAAAGAATGCCTTCGTCTTTTCCTACACCTGTGCACGGTATGTCTACCTCCTAAAGCCAAGAGAGAATACAGAGAAAAGTACTGATTTTCATGTTGTCTCACAATTAGAATCATACTGTATGATAGAAGAAAGGTCACAATTGGTAGAGACTTTCTTTATAGTAAGAAGTCCTCCTTGCTTGTGTTCAAATGTAAATGTGGGCCCTAGAAAAATCAGACACCTTGCCCTTAAGGCCTTTAGTACTACTAAGCCTGAAACTACTCTTCTTTTGAAACCTGAGAACAGGGTTTCCAAGACAACTTCAGTCTGAGCCTTAACCACCAGGTGCTAAAGGTGGAATTCCTAGGTAAGCCTAAAATTAAACCACTATGAGGCTATATCCCTCCCTAGCTAAGTTGTTCAGATTCCTCAAAGATAATGTTTCTTGCAGGAACTAAATGGCAAATATGGGCTTACTCAGTTTTATCATGCCTCTCCTTGGTGACCTAAAGCAGATCAGAGGAGACCTAAAAAAGTTTTTTGGGACAAATTTAAAGAGTACTTTGATGTCTTTAGGAGATTTACTCAGACCTAGGAACTAGATTAAAACATTTTCAAGCATGTATCCTTGAAGGTTTAACAAAGATGAGCGTTATACCTTTTGGATGTTTTAAATTGTCAACTCATTACCAGTAAAATAAATGAGGACATCCCTCAACCCTGACTTGACAGAAGGAAATGCTAGTTTTTCCCAAGACACAGTTTTGCAGTATGTAGATAGTGTACAGTTATGTGCCCCCTCGGAAGAGTTTTGTAGCCCAAACTGTGCTCTGCTGAATTTTCTATCAGATATGGTTGTATGGACATAGGACCAGCACCACCCGTGTCACCTGATCTCCCTTACAATTATCATGTGTACTCGATGTATACAGTCTAGCTTAGAGTCTTTGTCTTATTCCACTCCGAGGTGCTGACTTCCTGGCCCCTCATATACTTTGAAGTTACACAAGTCTCTGTTATCTGTTTTTCTTTAGCCCTCACCATCCTCCTTCCTAGGCAGTCATAAGATTAATCCGATATTTGGTGCCTGACATGGGAGCAAGCGGGCCTGAGAGGGAAGTTCCACTACACATGGTGTGTTAGGCGGAGGGAGGACCCCACCGGTGAGCTTGGGAAACCACTTGGCATTGGATGGAAAGTGTCCGTCGCTGTGAAAATGGGCAAGAATCAGTTCACAGAGCAGCACAATTACACCCAACTCTTGCATAAGCTGCTGAAACAGGAGGGAACTAGAATTAGTGCTGGCACTTTAACTAAAATTGCATATGAGATTAAGTTCCCACAGGTGGGAACCTTACATTTAGAAAATTGGAATAGGATTGGTGAAAATTTAAAAATAACTTAGAAGAGGAAAGCCTATGCTGCAAAATCACTTTTGAGTCCTGTGAATATTACCCTCACGAAGCTCCTGAAATGATCAGGATGAGGAAGAGGGATGTACTATGAAATATCACCTAACATTTCTCTGGCTCCTGAGGAAGACCCACAATCAGAAAAAGCTTAAAAGAGATTCTTTTGACTACACCACCGGGCCATCTAAACGACCAATATCTGCTTATCCCTGAGTGCCAGGGGTTTGATTTCAAGTCATTAAAACAAAGTATTAATGGAGCTCCAGGACCATCTACTTTGGGTATTTCGGATTCTGTGCTGGAACTTGCCCTATATTCCCTGGTAATGGGAGACATCTTGCTAAGTCAGACCCTCTCCTGCATGAGGAGGAGAAAACATGAGGCCCTGAAAGCTTATAGTTAAGGAAGGTCATGGGATCACAAGGAAGGGGGTCCAGAGACAGGGCAAGAGAGGCTAACCCGGCTCTGTCCGTGTCCTTGCAACCTCTATTCTGTTGCTGCTGGCAATGGACAGTGAAGTTTAAGGGAAGCTTTAAATTGGGCACAGAACAAGAAAGATAAACAGAGATGCCTTCTTTCCTTTTAAAGTTAATATGCGCTTTGGAAATACCTAGGCATGTAGGGATGGGAGTTTCCTGAGGAAAGATAGGGCCGAGGTACTGGTAGAGTGGCTGGTCCGTGCCTACACTACCTCGTAATTTCCTCCAGGTGGCAGCCTAGGGAAGCCTTGAGGATTCGCGAGTCCTGTGGAGACTCACCAGGGATGCTGGTTTGTTTCTCGTTTCAGTTGGGAAAGTCACTATCTACACTTGTCACCCATTTAGAGCATCACATACTCAGAAAGAGACATTTCTGCATCACCTCTCTAACCCCTGGAGCCTAAATGAAACACAGAGGGCTGCTTCCTTTGCTGTTTGGAATAAATACTCAGCTCCAAAGAGTACTACTTAGGTTCCTTCTGCACTCAGACCCAGCCTGAGCAGGACTGCCTGGATGGATATAGTGAAAATGATGTTTACCAGTCTGTTTCTTTAGAGGGAAGAGTTACATGTGGTTATGGAACAACTCTGGCTACCAAAGCAACCATGAGAAGCCTGTATAACTGGGAATTGCAATTACATATGCAGTCAGCTTAAGGCCTGTTTAAAAACCCTCTTTGTTTTCATGAGCGTAAAACAATTTACTACTTTTAATTCTCATAACAAGAGATCTTTGTTAATTGACCAAGAAAAAGTTTTGACTAGTCATTTACAGTGACAAATCTAGAAATTATAAAAGGATTGTTATAATTCAACTTGGCCAAAAACACCTGAAACGATGTTTACCAACTCTCCGGTTGGTAAACAAATCATCTTATGTATATGTTTGTCATTCTCTTCAATTTGTTACAATACGTATGGCTGTTTGATTTAAACTCAATTATTTTTTTCCTCTTCTTTGCCTTTTGAATTTTTAAAAAAGATGTTTTCCTGTAACTCAACTTGGCTTATAGTTTAAGATCATTGACAGATAAGTATTTGCCACATAAGCAAAAGTCAGGGACATCACCATCATTATGCTTTGCTTAAAATGGGGAAAATTTAGTTTTTCTATAGTTATGACTCTTTTAGACTAGTCCAGGAGAAAGAATAACACATCTAATAACTGCAGAGGTTGGGCAAAGAAAAAAAAAGGATTTATTTAATGCTAGTGAATCCACCTGCATGTAAGCACTGAGGTGACTGCCCCTGTTTCAATGCAGAATGGAGTGAGTTATGTCTTTGGGAAAGATGGAATCACAGGAGTAGGATGTTTGGCAACTTTCCATTAGTTACAGGTTTGGGCATACAGGTCTTACAAATTCATTGGCTCATTTAACAGTTCAAACTGCATTCTCATTGGCTAATTTCACAATCAATTAAGAATCAGCTACATTTGGTTGAAAGGCAGGAGTTCAAAACTATTTTAGAGACAAACACATTCCTGAGGTGTCCCTGGCAGGCTCAGGAAGATTATGGTGGAAAGGTACAGACAACGATATTCTCAAGCAGTCGCAGGCAAGCCTACGCAAGGTTTTGCCATGCTTCTCAGTAAATATCCTGCAACAAGGCCAGCTTAACCTGCAGGAAAATGATGTTCTCTTTAGAAAGGAAATCTTTAAGATAGTTCTAAGTCTAAAAGTGAAAGAATAGTAACTTCCATCATAAAAACATAAACAAATATAACTCACTGGCTGGCAAATAGACACAAAAATAGTATAGAAAAGAGAAAAAACCTTATAATTACAAAAAAATAGTAAGGCAAGAAGGTAAATATTCAGAGAGAAAAAAGGAAAACCAAAAAATACAAAACAATCAGAAAACAGCAAAGTTGCACATATAAGTTTCAACTGTTATTAATATTCTTCCACATAAATAGATTGGATTATCCAATCAAAAGATATAGACCATAATATTAAGTGAAGCAACTCAGACACATAAACATAAATATCACATTTTACACTCACACACACACACACATATATATATGTATATAATACATATATTATGGAATAAAAGACAGTTGGTAGAAATAGAAGGTATTGTACAATATGGTACAATAAAAGGTATTGTAAAAGAAACAGATTAGAATTATGATAAGTTTGAATCATTTATACTTAAATGGACATACCTTGAGGATACCCTCATAAGTGAAATAAATAGGTCACAGATAGGTACATATTGCATCTTTTCTCTGGTATGAGAAAAGAAAGATGTAAATGAGTCCTAGAATTGTATGTTATATATTGTGAAATAGAAAATGCTCAAAGTAAAATAAGGTGAAGGTGGAAAAATGATGAGATTGTAACAAAAAAGTAAAGAAACAAACTTTATGTATATGGGTGGCAGTAGGGTGGGTAGAGCTATGGGAAAAAATGAGAATTAAGTTGTGTCTTATACTGGTACAAATACCCATTATGAAATGCAATCATGATGCGTATATGTAATGTACCAATAAAGATAAAAAAAGAAAGAAAGAAAGAAAGAGGAAGCAACTACAAAAAAAAAAAAAAAAAAAAAAAAAAAAAAAAAAAAAAAAAAAAAAAAAAAAAAAAAAAAAAAAAAAAAAAAAAGAAAAGAAAGAAAGAAACAGATTAGCCAAAAAGAAAAAAAAAAAATGGACTGAACTGTATGCTCTCTGGAAGAAACTCATTTAGCCAATGAAGAGCTCACAATAAAAATGAAGTCTTGGAAAAATATATTCCATGTAAACAGAAACCAAAATTAAATGAATAGGTATACTCACACAAGTCTAAAAAAAACTAAAGAAATCCAACAGGCCCGAATACAAGATTCATATCTAAGATACTTTGAGAAGACCAAGTGAAACACAGGAAGAAGCAGATGGGCATACACCCTGATACAAAAAAGAAATTAATTTGAAAGAAGAGACTCGCAGGTCAAACAAAACATATGTACAGGGGTTAAAAAGAAGAAAAGAAGATTGCCAACCTGCTTTGCAGGAATTCCAGCCTTGCCCTCCTCAAGAACAGCCATTTTGAGAACTTCCCAAGCAGCTGGAAGATGTAAAAATATGGAATTATCTAGCCTCACACATTAGACTAGAGGTACATGGGCCTCTTTGTCCTATTTCCC
This sequence comes from Petromus typicus, assembly GCA_004026965.1. NCBI lineage: Eukaryota > Metazoa > Chordata > Mammalia > Rodentia > Petromuridae > Petromus > Petromus typicus. The sequence goes on along the minus strand of PVIR01025756.1, from coordinate 15,521 downwards.
CTTTCTAACAAACTGAGTGTGCTGGAGCTAAACATTTTCAACAGCACACAGACTCTAAAATGGGGCAACGAGGAATGTGCCTGGTAAGAATGGAGACTGCAGACTGAGGAAGAAAAAGTTTCCTGGAACAATATGAGAATGTTGTTCTATTTTTTCCCTTTTCTTTTTCTCACTCTTCTCTTTTCATGTAGAGCAGTTTTTTTTCTTTTAATCTTTTTATTTTTGAGAACCAGGAATTAAACTCTAGACCTTGCATTTGAGAGGCAGACAGCAGCACCACTGAGTTATAACCCCAGCATCACCAACATTTTTTATTCTTCTTTTATTAGTATATTGCTACTCTTTTATTCTTGCTAGAGTTTGGAGTTATATTACCCATTTTCTTGTTCTCCACTTTTAAAAATAAATTTCATTTATTTGCTTCAATAGATCTTCCATTCTCAATATCTCCCTCTTTCTCCTTTTCTCAGTGTCTCTCTTTCAACTTGTTTCCAGAATATTTCTCATTTTTCCTCTAGTTTAATCTCCATTCTCTGTCATTTATCCTTATCCTAGGTAGTTTTTTCCATGATTATAATCTAATAATAATCTAAATTTACTCCTTAATAGTACCTTGCATGCCAGTCTTATTTGCTTTTCATTTCATATTTTTAATTTTTTCATAACCTATTTTTTCTTCATGCTTCCATACCCATATCACTAATCCTTCAAAATCTGTAGCTACTTTACTGTATCCTACTGCAACTAAACACTATTCTATTTTTAATTTAGTACAAACAAATAAATTAAAAATTACTACAAGAAAATTGGACAAGGATGGACCCTTGGCCTAGAAAATTGAGTCACGTTTGTTTAAGGTTAACTTTAAAAGTAGAAAAGCTAGTAGTTCCATATACTTCCCTTGGGGATGAATATCAGTGATTGGTATTCTAAATAGTCACTTCAAAGTTCAGTCATTTTAATTGGGGACTGAACCATCCCTAGTTATCCCATTCATATTGGGAAATCCATGTATGCTTGTGTAGCCTCTCTATTTGATCTCAAATTAATCAATATTGCCTGGGCACCAATATTTGTAATTTTGCTGGTTGATCATTCTTTTGCCTCATTTCATACCCACTTTGTGATTTTCCATTGGATCTTACAGTTTTGCACAATTTTTTACTCACTTCACCTCATAGATTTTCCACCAAAATCACTATGGAGAAGCAGTGTGGTCGGGCCATTCTCTTTCCTGTCCCCTTCTGTCTCTCTTAGATAGAATCTGTCTTTCCCTTGAATTTTTCTTAATTTTTGACTCTATTATTCTTATACTTCCCTCTTCAATTTTGAAGAATATGAGCTCAAATTTCATATATCTAACAGGTTAGGAGTTCTAACATTTCCTTTTTTTTTGAATTATTTTGCTTATTTGGATTACTAGGTGCCATACATCAAATGGAGGTAAATTTGTTTATTGAGTAGATATTTATTATATGTAAACACCTGGTTTGTTTTAATGTTTCCTCTGTAACTATGCATTTTGTTCCTTTGGCTAAAGGTGGCACAGTAGAGTTTATCATTAACCAATTCGTGCCTGATACATTTGCTATTTCTATTTGTAGTATTTTAACCAAGAGGACACAGTTATTGTGATCCATCTGTGTTTCATTGTATGCCAATACCTAGATTGTCTGATGTCATAAGCAGTTATATAATCCATTACCAAAAAAGGCTGCAACCTTTCCTCCCTAAAAAACCTAGGTGGTAGAACCCCAGTATTGTGGAGAGATAAGTAAGTTAATTAGATATCATGTAGGCAGTTAACGTGGCTGGTTCTCCAAAAGCCTAGACAGGGAAGGAAACAACATGAAGGACAATCAAGACACATTCACTGAAGGGAACACTACAAAAGAAGAGAAATCACTAGACCAGTGTTCTTTCCTTAAGGATGAATAGCAGTCACTGATATTCTAAACAGATGTCAAAGTCCTAGGTGGGGGTGGGCAAAGGTCTTAACCCAAACTTTCCAGGCAAGATCTCTGACACACTCTCACTGGAAATCCTAGCAGGCTTTCTACTCACTTACTTTGTGATTGAATCTCCCTTTAAAGAGTCTTTCTGTGGGTTGGTTATAGTTTTGGCCCCTTTAAACCTGCCTTACCACTTGGCTTTGCTCCAAAAATACCCCCTGGGAAACAGGGAACCATGCAATTCACTTTTGGGTTCCCCTTCTGTGTCTCCTATGCAGAAATTATCTCTCAATATTTTTTTCCAACTTTTAACCTATGATGTTCTTAGAATTCATTCTTCAAATTTAGAAAGTACAGACTCACACTTCAGACATCTAGCAGGTTTGGGAGTTAAATATATTCCCCTACATCACTGGGACAACCCAAAGACCAATAGCTAGCTGAGCCCAGAGGACACCTCTGAAAAACTGATACTTTTAAAATCAGAATTAATTCTCTCTACAAAACATAAAGATAGACTAAATCATTTAAATTAAATAATAGGGGTGGTAAATATTATGACTGGACATAAACATGCTGAAAAAATTTCACAGGGAGGCACCATCTTACTACAATCATTATATAAATTACAAGCTCTCCTCACTCTACTAGACATAGGTGTAAAGCACTCCTAAAAGGAAGTATAACAGAGAAATGGATAAAAATATATATGTATAAACAAACAATACATACACATAAGAACCACAGAGAGCAAGTCAATAAAAGACCACTGATGTCTCTTAGCTCTTCTAAAGCACAGCAAGGGCTCAGAAAGGGAGAGGAAAACAAAGAGCAGGAAGCAGAACTTAAAGAAAAGGTTGTAGGAGGACAAAAAAGAGTAGATGACTTCAAAGAGAAAATGAAGCAAAAGTTCACAGCATTATCGCTCAATAGTCCCATTGTGAATTCAGAGGAAATAAGTAACATGCTGGATGAATTGACCAAAACTCTTCAAAGCTTGAGTGACATATTCAACAAGGATACAGAAGAATCTTCAGAAAAAGTCAGATAAAAATACCTGAAATAAAAACCGAGAGAATTTCTAAATTGCACAAATGATGAATGTAAAGACAGCATGGCTGCAACTGATGATAAAATAGTGACTTTTGATGAAGCACCCGAAGATGCCACACAGAAAACAAGAGAACAAGAGAAAATTTATGAGCAGCTTCTAGAGAACTATAAAATGGCCAAGCTAAGTATATTTGGAGTTAGAAAAACATTAGAAGATAACAAAGATGGATTTAGTAAATGATGTAAGGCAAATGAAATGAAAAAGACAAACTATTCACATCAAACCATCCAAGAAATAGAACAGAGCAAGGATCCAGAGAAGGGAAACTATCCTTGCCCATTAATGCCCCTCACATACACACAGTGACCGATGTCTTTTGACTAGGCTCACCTGCTAAGAATAAAGCTAACCGTAAACTCTTCCATAGATTAATGCACCAATGGGAACAGTACCCTCATGATTGCATTTTTACCTCCATTTTGGTCTTAATGTTGGACAATTTGTGGTGGTGACTGGAAGGTGGGCAATGCAGCTTGTGGTGGGGTAAGAAATTTCACTGTCTGTGGACATGTGGACTTACTGCATGTCATTTTCACTGACTGATGTGAGAAATGTAAAGTTAGAGAAAATTTCTAGGCCCTTTTGATTGTTTTGTAGTTTTTATTTGTTTGTTTTTTAGGTTTGATTTGGTAGTCTTTTTTTTTTTCTTCTTTTTTATTCTTTTAGTTTTCTGTTCCTATAAATGCCTTTATTCTAGGTTGGACAGCAGAGTCTCAGGACTTCCTGGAATTATTTAAGTCAGCTGGGGACTCAGGCTGTTCTCAGGCTTTTTTGTGAACCCATGTTCAGTTCAGGCTTCATGAAGCATTTGTCAGCAAAACAAAACTCAGATTAAAAGTGATTAAGAGAACAGAGACACTAGCGTTGTGCTCAAAGAATTCTGTTGTAAATTTCTCCGCAATGCAAATGCACATGCCACTGTGCAGCCCCCTAGAAAACTTGACTTATGAAAAGATGATTTTATTGTGAGACAACATGGACTTAAAAGACAGAAGGTACACTCTGTTCATGGAACTGTTTTTATCATTCTTTGGAGTAATTTTTCCCAGAATAATATCTATAACTGCTTTATTTTCCATTTTCTCTATTAGTGTTTAGTACAATCAAGATCCATCTGTACCCACTGATAATGTATCTATCTGTTTAATGGTGGTGGGTATATGCTCCTTATTTTCCTAACAGTCCTTGATTCATTCTAAAGCAAATATGTTTCAAAATATTTGTAAAACCCTGTTTGCTGAAAATTTAATTTTAACTTCTTCCAAATTTTTAATTTTAATTTAAAAATTGAATAAATGTGACTATGTGTGTTTTCCTGCTGTATTTTTCTCAGTGAAAAATATTCTTCCTAATCTGATTTTGGATTATACCTATTGGAGACTTTGAGCAATAGCACCAGGACAGTGCAAATATTTGAATGGATCCATCTAAGTTTTGACACAACAGTATATGTTTAAAAACCTGTGACAAGGTTTTTAAATTAACTAAGGCTTATAGTGTCTTAAGGCCAGAAAAAGAAAAAAAAGCTTCTGGAAATTCAAACTCAGATTATCTCAGAAAATGAATTTCCTTGAGCTGTTCATTCTCATTCTCTCTAACTAGGGGTTTTAATTTCAGACAAACTATTTAGGATTAATCATTGATTAGGATGGTAAAAGAAAGAAAATCACGACAACAATGTAACAGTTTAAAATGGCTTGTAAATAGTAGATTTAATTCTCCATTTGTGCACATTGACACACTTGTGTATTATATGAAATGTCTCTGTATGCTCTTATGCTTGTATATCATTTTGATTGTACCAGATCAATCTAAAAATAAGGGTATTCAGTAATTAAAGCATAAATCCAAATTCCATTTTGTTGACATGACTTAAGGAAATGTTTTCAAATATGCAACCAACATTTCATGAAAACTTTGCCCATTCTTTTTGCCTGAGTTATCCAATCAGACTCATGATTTACTTGTACAACTTTAAAGAATTCTGAGACCAGTATATCACTGATGTAGCTCAGTGATATTGCTACTGCCTGGCAAGTGCAAGGTCTTGAGTTTGATCCCTGATTAAACACACACACACACACACACACACAAACACACACACACACACACACACACAAATTAAGTTTCACAAAGGTGTATAAGAGAATGAACTGAATAAAGATAATGTAATCAAAATGTTTGAGTTTGTTAGGATCTTAAAGGTTATTGAAAATCACATTTGTTCGAACATTGAAAAGTGTTACACATATTAATATATCACTGTTGGACGTTCTCTGATTTAAAAATGTAAATATTTTAACTTCTTAAAAATGTTATGTAGCAGCAATAATCAGTAGAGGGAGTTCTAGGAAGCAGTATTTCATTTGATAGTAATTAAGAGTCACAGTTTAAAACAAAAATGGTTTTTAAATCTCTGAAAGAAGAAAATGCAAAGTGTGTTTTTAGGGAATAGCACATAAAGGCTCAGATCTGCCTATTTCTCACACACATGGAAGCCTCAAAGTCACAAGAACACATTTCATGATTGCTTCCCCCCCCCCCAAATTTTCACAGTATTGCTTTGTTATGCAAAAGTTAATTACAGAGACTGACAGCTTCAACTTGGTTACTCCAGTCAGTAGAAGTTGTGATGCATGGCAAGCATCGCCATGGCACATTACAGGAGACAAAAGTCCGTGTTAATAGACATTATCTAATAAAAGTTCATTTCAGAACTTTCTTACTTACGTGTATAAGAATAGACAGTTTTTCTTCTGCATTAATTTGTTTCATAGCAAACATTGACTAGCTGTGCTGTGATTCTTACTTCTTTTGTAAAGGAGCTGGGCTCATGTTTACATGGGGTATGAATTTCCACAGCTCTGGAGTGATAAAGCCAGGAAGCATTGATATAGGGTGAATATATATTCCAGCAACTTTTAGATATTTCTGCATGTCTAGGTTTCCCCATTTAAATAATCATGACTTCTATGGTCTTCAAAGTAAGTCTTTTAATGCCATTACAATCCAGGATAGTTTGCTATTAGCTACCTTAGAATTTTCTAAAAAATAATACATTTCAGTCATTGTAAATATGCAAGTATGAAAACTGCCAACTTCCCAAATGCCCATCAACAGTAAACTGGATAAAGAAGTTTTTTTTTTTGTTTTTTTTTTAATTAAACAGACTATTACTCTGCCATGAAGAATGGTAAATTTAAGTCATTCATACTCTACTGTATGTACCCTGAGGACATATTCATAAGTGAAATAAATAGGACACAGACATGCAAATATCATTTCTCTGGTATGAGAAACTGAAGGTATAAATGGGTTCTAAAATGTATGACAGGTATTGTGAAATAGGAAGAAAATGTGCAAAATGGAAAGTGATATGGGCAAATAAAGAAGGGAAAGGAAAATTTGATAGTAAAAAAAGGATGTATGTATATGTTATGTATATAGGAGTGAGGGTGGTGGGGAGGGCAAGAGAATGGGAAAATATGAGAATCTAGATGTGTTACATACTGGTACAAATTCTTAATGGTGAATGTGATCATAATTATATATAAAATACACAAATAAAGTCAGTTTTTGAAAAGTCCTTTAAAAATTTTCAAGTAAACTTCTGTATTAGGGTGTGTACATGCAATTTTCAAGTATCAACTACAAGTTTTGAAAATTTTCCCTCCACCAAACAACTGTTTCAGGACATTAATTGTGTCTGTCTCATTTTTATATTTGTGGGTTATATAAATGTAACTATTATAAATTAGATAAATATGCAGGTAAAATATTTGAGCTATTTATCATTAAGTTAGTATACTAAAGCCTTAGGTTAAAAAGTTAAAAATGATCTTTAAACATAGAGTCTCAAAAAGATTTTGGGATTGTATCTCTTAATCATAGTAAGATATTTTAAAGTTAATTCATATAAACATCACTCATTTAATATTAAATATCACTTCATTTAAACTAACTTTTGCTGTGAAGGGTTAATGAGTTTATTAATGGATTTGAACATGAAGCTTAATGCTAGTATTTCTAAGACATACTAAAAGGCTTGCTTGCTTTTATGGTAACAGGTAAATGGCTATTATTTTACTGCCTACTCTTTGCTTAAATTACATATTAAAAATGAGCCTTTTAAACTCAGTTTTTATTTATAAAAACAGTTGACAGGTAGGGCTTATACTGACCTCAATGCTGTGTCACATTTCCTCCACCATGGGATGTGGTCTGACTGACCATCACTGGCAATAGCTTTCTCAATACCAAGGGACAATGCAACACATAGTTAATTGACAATGCCTCCACAGAAGAAGAAAATGCATTGAAAACCAAGGGAGGAAAGTGGAAACCATCACAGGGTCCTCTGTGGATCAGCACTACCAATATAAGTAACAACTGCAGAGGTTATTGTGAGAGTTCTTGTGCACAATTTTGTAAGATCAAAAAGTCCTTCTAGCAGGTGTAATGGTTAAATGTCTCCTGACATTTCTGTATTTGACTTCACAATTTTTAGGGATACCTTTTCACTTTCAAGCATGTGCCTTTCTTTTGCTTGTATTGAGCTACCTTTGATAAATTCTATGCTCCAATCCAACATGAAACAGCAAGCCAGAAGATGTGTCACCTCAAGGACCTGAAAGAAAAAATCCTCATGTTTAAAGTTCTATTTTGCAGTTCCCTTTACACAATCATCTTCCAGGTCTTAGCTGTGAACCTCTATGAAAAGCAAAAAGAAAGTTAACACTTCCAACCTACCTTGGCAAAGGCTAAACTTTCACATTCCAAAAGGGAAGAAGAGAAGAAAAGAATGTGAATAAAGCAAGAACAAAACCCAGCAGGGAAAACATTAAAAGCCATAGCTCTATGTCTAGCAACTAGGGAAATTTTTGGTTATATGTAAGCTTCAAAGGCCTTGGATAGCCCTGAGCCTGTGACATTCCTGATTGCAGCCTTTCTCGCTTCTCCTGAGTTGTTTTGTTCATTGTGCATGACTTTTCTTAGCAAATATTTCAGGTCCCTTGCTTCTTAAATTTCCTGGAATCTTCACTGTAATTTTCAGTTCATTCTCAGTTCATCAAACATAGCCTTTAAAAGCGACATTTTCTTCTAAAAATTTAGTAGAGGTTTCTTTGACCCCACAATTCTTGCAGTTGGCATGTATTTAAAAGCAGCACCATATGTATGATATTCGGGTTCTTCCAGGAGATAACACAATACTGAAGTCCCCTGACATAATGGTTCTGAAGTTCACTGAATAAATGAATGAGTGAGCACTGGGAAGCAAATCATAAGAAATCAATTAACTAGGAAGTCCTTCACCAGAAGCAGTCCTAGGGATCCTATTCTCAAATGAAACTTTATAATTTTACATATTACAGCTATACAGTGTAGCCTTACTGATTCCTGAGATGCCCTCAAGCCATCTGTCATATTGTCTTCATGCAAAATACATGTTCTTTGTGCTACCCTTTTTAGTAACAAAGATCTACAAAGCCTCAACTTTCCAGGCCTTTCTTTATCTTTAAAACTGAAAATGTTTGCATCCTTTATTTCTGACCTTTATTCACGATATTCATAACAAGTCTGGCTAAAGTCTGCCAACAGTATCCATGCCATAGTCCAATTACTGGGCTGCTTTCAAATTTCTTCTGCTGGATTAAATTCATTCCCTTTAATCTCAATCTCTTCAATATCTGAGGATGTGGACAAAATGAAGACAGATTTTCTGTCAGAGCCTAATAAACAGGGATCCAAGTCAAACTGCCAACAGAGTCCCCATTTCCAACAAAATTTTCTCAGATTGGCCTTACTGATCTGTATTTATGTTAGTACTCAGCTCTTCTTAACTCTAATCAGAATATCCTAGTAAATTCAGTTTATAGAATCCTAGATCTTCTCTAGGTGTTCTCCAAACCATTCCACACTGCTCCCACAAGCCAATTCCAAAGGCTTCACAACCACAGTGTCATGATAATTTCTGTCCCTTTTGGTATGAAATTTTTAGTCATTTTCACATAGCTTAGACAAGATATTTAAAAAGCAACAGCTTAACAAAGAGTAGTTTGACTCAAGTTTTTAGAGAATTACATTCAAAGTCTATTAACTGTAAGGCAGAAAGGGCATGGTAGAAGGTTCTGCAAAGAAAATCTTCTGAGGTTATGACAGCAGGAAAATGCACAGAGAAGGAAGCAGCTGGAGAGCAAGTTGTGTGCCTTCATGTTTTTAATCCAATGATCTACTTATTCTGACTAGATTTTTTTTTTTTTTAGGTTTTTTGAGACAGGGTTTCGCTTTGTGGTTCAGGCTGGCCCTGAGCTCAGCCTCCAACTCACATCACAGCAATCCTCCTGCTTCTGCTTCCCAAGTGCCGGGATTACAGGCATGAGCCACCACGCCCGGCACTGTGGTATGTGGTACTGGTTGCTGCTGGGCGTGAGTCTCCACGCCCAGTATGGTATGTGGTTACTGGGGAATCGAACCCGGGCCCTTGCGCTTGCAAGACAGGCGCTGGAACCACTGAGCTAATTTCCTGGCCCTATTCTGACTAGATTTTATCTGAACAAGAAGTGAGCTCTATAATCTTCATAATTAATAACTATCAAAATGCTTCAAGCACAGGAAAATACTGGGGGTATGTTAAATCTAAAAGATAGCATCCTTCTCTGGCTTCATGAGTATCTCTTTATGAAGAATTCAGTGAATATCTCCTCATGTGAAACGCATTTAGTCTATCTAAGAATCACCAATATATTCACAGTTCTAGCAAAGCTGACAAGTCGAACTTCAGTCTCTTTCGAGACTCAAAGCGTATTCTTTTTTTTTTTATTATTATCTTTATTGGTACATTAAATATACACATCATGATTGCACTCCATAATGGGGATTTGTACCAGTATAAGACACAACTTAATTCTCATTTTTTCAAAGCGTATTCTTAACTGTGAGTCTTTCAAAATCAAAAAGAAGGTAAAATATTGCAAAACATACAATGGCACAAGTAAAACGTGCCCCTTATTAAATGTCTAAACAGGGGTCAGAAAGAACCAGGACAAAAGCAATACCAAAAACTTGCGAAGAAACCATTAAGTCCTATTATGTGTTCAGAAAAGGAAACATTTTATCATAGCTAATGAAAGAGTAAAGGTGCCTTAAAAAACTAACTGGAATTTCCATTTGATCCAGTTACATCACTTTTAGATGTCCTCCCAAAAGACTTAATGCATGATATAATGTTACAAGCATTACCAGTTTTATTTCAACAGAATTATTCATAGATACATGTTGGAATCAATTTAGATGCTCATCAGCAGAAGAAATCTCAAAAATATGATATTTATATAGAATGGAGTACTGTAGTACTCTACTATAAATAAAATAAATCAAAGTCATCCTTAGAAAAATGGATGCCCCTTGAGACAATGTTAAGTGAAGTATATCAGATACACTAGTTTAAATATTGTGGTTTCTTTTATGTGAGAAAACTAATATATAAGGGCAAAAAATAGAAGATAGATAATAGGAAGTACTCTGTTCTTTCTCAAATGGAAAGAGGGTCAAGAGATGAAAGGATATATTAGAAAATGGAAAGATAACTCTTGTTCTTAAGTAAGAAAAACAAAAATAGTGAAAGTGTCCATACATTGAAAATTATTATACAGATTTAATGCAATCTTGATCAAAGTCCCAGCAGCATAGCTCACAGAATTACAGCAAAACAATCCTAAAATACTTTTGGAACCAGCAGATAACTAGAATAGCAAATGACATTCTGGATAACAAAGGCAAGGCAAGGAACATCACAATTCCTGACTTGAAAATATACTACAGAGCTACTCTGCCAAAACCACCATGGTATTGGAAAAAATACAGTGTGAAGATCAATGAAATGGACCAGAAGACACAGAAATAACACCAATACACCTTTTCTTTGACAAAGGATAAAAAATTCCTCTGGAACAAAAATAGCCTCTTTAATAAGTGGTGCTAGAAAAACTGCCTTTTTCATGTGGAAGAGTAAAACTAGACCCATGTCTCTCACCTTGTACTAAACTAAAATGCTAGTGAGTCGATGATCTAAGTATTAAAATGGAAACATTAAATATACTAGGAGAGAGAATAGTTGGAACTCTTGAAGATGTAGAGTTAGATCAAAATTGAATGAACACAACCTAGGTTGCACAAGAAATAATACAAAGAATCAACAGTTGGGATCTCACCCTGTTGAAAAGATTTTTTCACTATAAAAGAAATCACCCACAGAGTGCAGAGATGAATCCCAGATTGGGAAAAATTTTAGCCAATAGTCTTTAAGGTAAAGGTCCAAATGTAGAACATACAAAGCACTGAAAATATCAGATGGCCCCCAATTTAAAGACCCAGTCCAAAAGCAGTCAACTGAAATGAATGGACACTTCTCAGATTAAGAAGTACAAATGGCAAATAAATTTGTGAAAAAACGTTCAAAATCACTAATCATCTAAGAAATGCAAATTAAAACATTGCTGAGATAACATCTCATTTCAGAAAGAATGGCTAATATCAGGAAACCAACCAGCAACAAATGCTGGTTGGAATATGAGGAGAAAGAAACACTTCTCCATTGTTGGTGGGAATGTGGACTGGTATAATCATTGTGGAGATTCCTCAAAAAACTAGTATTAGAGGTTCCATTTGACCCTGCTATTTCCATGCTAGGTATATTCAGAAAAGAATTAAAAGGATCATACTATAGCAGTATGTGTATAACAATGTTTATAGTGACACAGTTTGTAAATTGATTCTAAGGAAAAACCAACAATTGATGAATGGATAAAGAAGATACAAGTCTTTCTTTTTCTTTTCCTTTCTTTCTTTCTTTCTTTCTTTCTTTCTTTCTTTCTTTCTTCCTTTCTTTCTTTCTTCCTTTCTTTCTTTCTTTTGTGTATCAAGAATCAAATTTAGGACAATATGCTTGCAAAACAAGCACAACACTGAGCTAAATCCCTGGCCCAAGAAGATACAGTTTTTCTACACAGTAGAGCATTATTTAACCATAAAGGACAAATGAGCCATTTATAGCTAAATGGATGGAACTTGAAACTATGATCCTAAGTGAAATGATCAATCAGTAGGCAGGGGAAATAAGGGGAGGAGGGAGGAAAGAAGGAAGAAAAAATAAAGAAATGAGGAAAAACTGGAAATTGCCCTCTTAAGGAAGAGGTAGAGGGGTTGAAGGGACGTGAAGGGAATGGGAAAAAAAATCCAGATACATCATGTAAATGTACGAATTTCCTGTGATGACTGTGAACATTAAATCTAAACTGTACCAATAAATTAATATTGAAAATGAAATATTTAGGGTAGACCAAAGACCAGTGTACCCTCCAGGCAAGAAGAAAGTCTCTATCGTAGGAAGTGTTGTAAACTGAGAAAGAAGACACAACAACAACAACAAAACAGTTAGGAAGCCAGGTGGGTGGACCTACCTAATTAATTGTCTATGCATAGGACAGAGTCAAAGAGGAGTATGAGGATTTAAGATGATTCAGGGCCAAGTTTCAAACTTCATCATAAAGGGCATTTACAAATCTAAAAGATGAAAAGAAATACTACACAATAGAAAAACAAGCAAATGCTAAAAAGAGGCAATTTATAAAAGGAAAAAAAAAGTCATTAAATTTCAAAAACCTCAAAAAAGAGAAAAAGAAGAGTTGAAAGGAGTGGTGGAGAAGAGTGGAAGAAGATGAAATGAATTAAGATATATTATGTACATGGTTAAACTCCCATGAAGAACGTATTGATTATGCACTGAAAATATATTTTAACAAAAAACACAAAAAGGAAGGCTGAGAATTTGACTCAGTGTTTCTGGCATCTGCCTGGCAAGCACAAGATCCCGAGTTTGATCCCGGGTAACCACATATCATAATGCTGGGCATAGTGGCTCACACCTATAATTCCAGCACTCAGGAGGAAGAGTGAGGAAGATTGCCAAGAGTTTGAGGCTAGCCTGAGCTACACAATGCATTCAGGGCCAGCCTGAACTACAAAGAAAAACCCTGTCTCAAATAAATAAATAAATGTATTAAATAATTCAGTCGTTATTGAGAAAAAAATGGAAGTTCATCAAAAAAAGTTTTTTAAACTGCCATGTGACCCAACAATTTTGTTACTACACATAACTACAAATATGAAACTGATACATTGAAGAGACATATGCACCCGCATCTTTATTGTAGTACTCTTTATAAAATAGCTAAAAAGTTGAAGTAACTTAATTGTCTGTTCATGAAAAAATTCCACTGATTGATGAATCAAAGATATGTAGTATTTATGACCAATGCAATACTGTTCAGACATCATAAGCATAAAATTCGTGAGTTATGATAATGTGGATGAAGCTGGGGATCATTATACTATGTAAGGTATGTCCAGTACACAAAAATAATATCACATGACTTCATTTGTATACGAAATCTAAAAAACTCATCCCTTACAAGGTTGAAAGTAAAACGGTGGTTGCCTAATGTTAGGGAATGTATAGTGGAGAGGAAAAAGATTGATGAACATATCTTAAGATGTAATTTAATAGAAATAAATAGCTTTGGTGTGCTGTTACACAAAAGAGCAGATACACACAAAACGTAAATACAGATAGTGATAATCTGGACATTTGATAGAGCTAGAATATCTTGTCTTCAATGTTTTCATTATAAATAAATAATAAATGGGTTGATTGAGCTTGATCCAACCATCATATAATGCATGGATAATACAGGTATGCATACTTCTGTATTTTAAACATCAGTTAAAATAAAATTTGTCTTAAAAATGAAAAAAAATAATGTGAAATAAAGTAATTGATAACTTTTGTGGTCTGCAAAAGATTATCCTTCTTGATGTTTACCTTTACTAAGACAAATGTAGAATACACATATTCATAAGGTTATAACAATGCAGAAGACAGAGCCTATTATCATGTACATGAAAAATATAATTGAAATACACCAAGTAAATTTTAAAAAATTGTGAACCCACCAATAACCCAAACCACTCACATCTTTCAAAAAACCATCAGCTCTGGCATGACAGTTAAGAAATATGTGCATTTACACAGGCATGACACATAGAATTTTGTATTTGGTTTTATACACTGAGGCCATCATCATGAATTTCTAAAGAATTTTTCAACAAGTCTCAGCTTTTTCATTTTATCTTGGAATACACAGTTTATATAACCTAACCACTACATATCCTGAAGCCTGAGAATGACAAAATTAGAATAGAACATCTAATTAGGTCTAGTACAATCTTGGATTATATAAAATTCCTAGGTTTACCAAGTAAATACTAAAAAAAGAGAGAAGGTAAAATAGAAAATTGTTCAGGCAAAGCAATTCATAAACTTTAGGAGATATATCTCTCAGAAAAAATGTAAAGTGAATTTAACCATAAAATGAACTTCAATGCAATTAATGTCCACAAAACCAAAGTGATATTTCTTATATGCTTTTCATTTGTAAAGCTGAATTTGATCAAAATATTTATAAATCTATAAATAGACACGCTGTAATAATTTGTGAATCGCAAAATATTACATGGTTATACTGTGTTGTTTTGCATGTGTTACAGCAAATAACATTAGTGCAAATCAAATCTGTAAAGAAACTGCCTTAACTAGGACATTTAATAAGCTCAACTCCTTATTTCAATTAATGACATATTACTTTTATCTGTTCTTTCTTCTTTGTGTCTAGGAAGACAACACATATGTCCATTTTTACTTAAGCATAAAAACTCATAAAGCCCATACTCATTTTCCATCAGCACTTTTCAACGAAAATTACAATCCTATTTCTCCTGGATTGGTGTTTAAGTAGTATAGGCATCTAATTTAACCAACTCTTAGGGAGTGTTCTCATCTTTTATGATCATGAACATGTATACAAAACTACAACACAGGGCTGGGGATTTAGTTCAGTGGTTCCATTGCTTGCCTTGCAAATGCAAGAGCCTGGTTTCAATTCCTGGTAACCACATACAACAATGCCAGCCATGGAGACTCATGCCTACCAGCAATCAGTACCATATACCACAGCGCCGGGTGTGGTGGCTCATGCCTGTAATCCCAACACTCATGAGGCAGAGGCAGGAGGATTGCTATGAGTTCAAGGTTGAGCTCAGGGTGAGCCTCAACTACAAAGGAAAACTTGTCTCAAAAAAATAAAAATAGGGCCGGGGAGTTAGCTCAGTGGTTCCAGCGCCTGTCTCGCAAGCGCAAGGGCCCGGGTTTGATTCCCCGGTAACCACATAACAATACTGGGTGTGGAGACCCACACCCAGCAGCAACCAGTACCACATACCACAGTGCTGGGCGTGGTGGCTCACGCCTGTAATCCCAGCACTCGGGAGGCAGAGGCAGGAGGATTGTGATGTGAGTTGGAGGCTGAGCTCAGGGCCAGCCTGAACCACAAAGTGAGACC